>VDFB02084753.1:0-103533 GCA_007258455.2 Sequoia sempervirens
TGCTTGCTTTCACTTTTGACTTTGACTTTTTGATTTTTCTGATAGCTTTTTATTTTGGCTAGGGGACTTGTCTTGATCTTCTTTTGTTTTTGATTTGTCCAATAGATTTTTTATTTTGGCTAAGGGACTTGTCTTGATCTTCTTTTAAAGATATCTCATTCATTGAAGCTTTTCCTTTATTCTTTTCTTGAGATATAACTTGTTGATCCATGTTTATGATGTGAGTGGACATGAGTGAGATGGATGAAATAGGAAAAGTGGCAAGAATGTCTAGTGGACAAACAAGAGTGGCGATGTCAATAATGGAGTCTTTGGGACTATCCTTTTCGGTACTATTAACATCAAAGGAAGCTTGCACAGCCTTAACAACTTGGCAAGGTGGCTTAGTAGAGGTGATAGTGGAAGATGCATATCTTAGCCTAGGGTAGGTGGGATGGAAGGATGATGATTGAATATCCTCAATGGGGCCATTATCAAAGAGTGGGTTATCATAGATGTCCGAATCAAACAGGGGTTTATCATAGATATGGAAAGCTTGAGGGGAAGAATATATGGCAAAGACCGATGTATCATTAGGGTCCCAAAAGGTTTCAATCCAAGCACAACCATATTTTTGTGTTCCTTCTACAACTATCTTGACATCAACGTTAGAGTTCTGAACCTTCTCAGTGACATTAGCTTTGTTGTTCGTTGATAAATTATCCATACGGTATTCTCCACATCCCATGTCATGGACTTGGACATTGGGGTTTGATGGCACAGTAGATGGAGTGGATGAATTGGTCAATGAAGATGGATCAATGTAATGAGATGATGAGGCCTTTTGGTTGATAGGCACTTGGAATTGAGTAGTCCCTCTCAAACTACTGCAATATTGGAAGGGGTCAAGATCTCCTATGATTGTAATTTCAGCGCCTTCATGAGGAAACTTTAGACATTGATGGTATGTGGATGGAATGGTTTTCATGGAATGGATCTAAGGTCGACCGAGGAGTAGGTTGTATGGTAGTTCAAGATTCAGGACTTGGAATGTGGTATCTAGTAATGTAGGTCCAACCTTGATAGGTAGTGTGATAACGCCCTCGAAAGAACATTCTTCATCATCATAGGCTTTAATGAAAATGCTCTTAGTTGTATCCACACATGATTTAGAGAGGCCCAGTGGCTTCACTAGTTTTAAAGTGCAATTTCAATCCAACTCCACCATCTACTAGGACTCATCTTACCTTGTGTTTGTTGATGTGTATAGGAGTGAATTTGCACCCCTTATGCAAATTCCCCTTTTACACACCCTCACCTTAGAAAATCAAATCCGAAGGAAAAATTCCACATCACCCAACTATCTTCCTTCCACTTGGCATTTGTCTATTATGTTAGTGAGAGAATATTTATCGAGGATGCATGCATAGTGCATAGACATTCGTGCAATGCACTTCCATCCTTGACGGATTCCCGCATCTAAAGTTGGCAGAGGCATTACACTTTTGATTGGGGTTGATTTGTAATGTCCCTCTTTGACCAACCGACCCCAAAAATGGAAAATTATTCCCACTTCTCCTTCAAATTCATCCATCTTCATCTCATTTCATCCCTCTAAGCAATAGATTGGAATTATCTTAGCACTTCCAGCATTCACTTCACTCTTTAGTAGCACTTCAACACTCCATCAACTCCACATAGCAAGTGCGAAGCAAGCCATAGCAGTGTGGGCTTGGAGTCTTGCGAGACCTCCCTTCATCACAGTTGAGGCTATGGTGACCTTGCAAAGTCCTCGTTCTCCCCCATTGGCTAGTGAGCTTTTGGGTGGAGGTGGTAATGTTTTTCTCCTCTCGTTTGTGATTTGATTGAGTAGCATTATACTATTTTTTAGTGTTTCTTACAATCTCTACTTTCTTTACTTCTTTATCACATATTTCTACTTCATTGCTTTCCAACTATTCATGGAGGTGGAAACACCAAAATGGGAGTGTGACTGAGGCAGGCCCCTATACAGCCCCAACATTTTCCCCTTTTTCTTGTGTGTAGGTGAACGTGCATTTGGATCTAGTTGGTGAATTGGCACCTTTATGAGACTATCTTTGTCGCCCTAGCTTTTATCTATCTACTTTATCATCTTCATTTGTATTTATCATACCTTATTATTTTGTTTTGTTCATTTAGGATTAATGAACTAAGTTGTTAGTTTATTTTTTGGTATTTTATATTGTACTTCCTATCCTCTAGCCGTACAAACACTAGCATGCCCGAGAGATGCTAACATGTCACACTTTCATCCTAGAACTTTGTTGCCATCCTCAGATAGAGAGGTACAATATTGACTTTGAAAACCAACTCACCTAGCCTAAACTGGTATTTTGGGTCTGAAGAGTGATCGAAGTACATTATAGTCCTCATCATTCTTGACCCCTATCTGAAACACCCCTTTAGAGTGAGGTAAGTTAGGGTAGCCCTCCGTTCTCAACTCTCCATGACCTAGAGCCTTGACATGGTTGGTTCCCCTCTCTTACATTTTTGGTGAACCTGATGTGAACCATTTTGGTTTCGTTTAGTAGTATTGAAAGCTCATTTCCTCGTGTTCTAGGAGAGTTGTAGGTGTGAGTGTTGTGGGGCCTTTCACCTTGCAACCCAACTTGTGACCCCTAGTAGGCATAGTTGGAAGGTTCCATAAGTGTTACACAACGAAACCTTAATTGGGTCAGTGTCCTATTTTACATCCTTTGGGGGGCTTTGTGAGAGTATCACTTAGTGTGTGTGATGGCCTCTTTTCTACACCTACCTATCCCCTCTGCACAACCTACAAGCAGTAGTACATGTATAACCTTCACCTTACAAGATCTATTGATGGGCTTTAATAGGGAACCATCTCCTCTTTATATCACTACATGAATCAATGGGAACATTATAGCAAGTGTTCTTGTTGACCCAACATCTTAGGTGAACATTATAACCAAGGAGATTATGTTAATTAACTTCATGCACAAAGATGGGTATGATGCACCTGTGAGCACCATCTGTATGCAAAATGGAATTTTTGTACCTCCCCTTGGTAGTATCATTTTATCTATCCTTTTCTGACCTAAATATGTAAACTTTTTGTTTGACATAATCCTGGGGTCTGAACTCTTCAGAGTGAAGCTAGGTATCCCCTAGCTAGTAGCTATAAATGCAGTTCCCTTGGTTGTACATAAATTTTTAAAATTTATTCATGAGGGTTTCATGCATGCGATTCATGACACTAGTTATAAACCGCTTGTTGCGCGTGATAGTTACGCTCTAGATCACTTTTGGATTGCACCTGTTCATCCTCTTCCACCTAGAAAGGACCTCTTGTATTGGATGTATCAAAAGTACAAGAAGGGGCACTTAATGCCTAGAGTGAGGTACCCTCCATCACCTTATGTTGTTTCACATAGTGCTTGTTTGAAAGCTGAAAGTGATGTTGTCAAGGCTCATAGAAGGGAAGAAGAGAAGTTCTCTCGAGATCCCTCTTCCTCCTCTTCCGTTGTTCATCCTGATGCCTCCTCTCCCCCCTTGTGGTGCCAAAATATTTTGCTTCACATATGCGAGAGAATCCTATGGTGCTCGCTTGGCAAAAACCCAAGCGTCCCGCGTTCGAGCTTCCTATTCTGCCCACGGAGACTAGGCCCGTTCGATATGGTAAAAGAAAGGGTCCCCATGGGGAATCCTCTTTGTCTCGGCCTCCGTGACCTCCCACTGCTTCTACTCCAAAAGTAGTAAATAGGAAGAGGCCTGCTGCCAAGGCATTAAAGCCAACTCCCCTTGCTGTTTTTAGCCTGCTCCTCCTGCTCCCATTCAAGTGGACACTCCCATGATTGAGTAGGAGACTTCTGTACCTTTGCAATCCCCGATCTCTACTTGAAGAGTCACAAAAACTTCCTTATGCATGAGTGCAAGCATCGGTGAAAGGATATTGCAGCTAAGCAGGTCATTATGTAGAAGATGGAAGAGGAGTTGACTACCCCTATTTCAAGGCCTCCTAATACATCCTCCTCTCTCCTCCCCTCTACTTTCATTCAATCAAGCTTAGTCTCACTTCTAGCTCCCGCTGTGAGTACAAGTGCGCCTGACCCCAAAAAGGTGCAGGTGTATATCACTCCTTAGTGGAACTACCCTTGTTGATGTCCCTTTTGGACATACCATCTATCCCTAAGCCCGTGGATATGCCAAATACTTCAGTGGCATTTGTCACAGTTTTCTCCTCCTCCTCTTCCTCTATGCCTCTTGCCTCATCTATGGGGAGTTCACATCTCCCAACTAAGCATAAGGTAGAGGATGGCCCTTCCAGCAATGGAGGGTGTAAGAGGAGTCCACCTTCTCTAAAGGGTAGTCCTACACTAGCTTGTTCTGTCCTAGTGATAGAACCAATCCCAACTTCCCCTAAGTTTGTCACCGCTCTCGAGTCACTCGGTGAGCCAAGTGGTGAATCTCAGGTGCAACCCTTTCCATCTATTGAGATATGACATGGCACTCTGGTGAAACTTGCATGTTTAACTCTCTAGATGAAGTTTCGGCCTTTTTAGTGATCTTCGTGAAATTGCTGACCATAGCTCCACAAGAGCCTAGTGGAGGAGACCTTTTGGGGCCTTCTTCCTTAGCTCTTGTTGTAGGAGGGTCGAGATCTCCTCCCCTTAATATTCCACCACTACAAGCTTGTCCTCCTTCCCCTTATAATGATCTAGATTGGGAAGTGGATGACCTCTTGGTCGATGAGTGTTAGGGGGAGGCCACTTCTTTATCTTTAAATTAGAAGTGTGTGTGTTGTGATGTGTTCCCCCGTACTTGTGCTATTTGTTCTTGGATGACCCTTGTCACCATTTTTGGTGCTTGGGTACAGGAGTGATTTTTGTGTCATAAACCTTCTTCTATCTGTATCATCATTCTTCCTTTGTTATGTATTTTAACTTTCAGCGGATTGGGGACGATGCATTGGGGGAATTTAGGCTTCCCTTCCATGTTGACCATATTTTTTATTTTCACTTTGTTTTCTTGTGCATTCATCACATGGTCTGATATAGTGGGGGGTTGATGATAGTTCATTTATATACTATTATTATACTTATATATATATATATATACATTGTTGTGAGTAGCTTTGACCCCAAAATATCAGATCACCCTTGTGTCCTCTTTTTGTAATTATTTCTCTTTTGCTCTTCTCTTATCTTTCTCTCTTCTTTGCTTGAGTTGTCCCTTTCATGTGTGACAATGCCATTTCTATGATACTTTTATTTTCAGAAAATGTATTCATTGCCAATGAATCTTTTCTCGAGAATCTTTGCAAGCTTTTTTCAAGAATCACATTCTCACTTAGACCTAATGGAACATGTTTCCTTCATCATGGGTTTGTAAACAAATAATTTGAGAATTTTCCTTTAAGGTGGGAGTAGCCTTTGCCTTCCCCTTACGAGGGGGCATCTTCTTCCTTTTGAATTCCTTGATGAAGTGAACATCTTTCGAAAGGATTCCTTGATGATGAATCATTTGAGAAAAAAACATTTCTTTTGCACTTTCAAATAGCACGTCCTTCGAGTGCACCCTTCTTCATGTTGGGTTCTCGAGGGACCCATTTGAAAGCCTTCCAACTTATTAATGATCTGTGTGACTGTCCACTTATTTTCCTTGCATGGCTGCTTTGTTTTTGGACATGTTTTACCTGTGAGTAAACATGTCGCTTTGCATATGCACCTATGAAGCCACTTTCTACTCTACAGAGTTCCTTTGCATCTAGGTTTCCCTCATGTGAGAGATCTTGGGGGATATCTTCTTATAGGTTTGCAGGCCTATAAGGCGCTTAGATCTCTGGGCTTCCTCCATGTGAGAGATCTTGGTGGTCGCTCCCTTGCAAGTCTATGGGCCTGTAAGGCACTTTCATCTAGGTTTCCTTCATGTGAGAGATCTTGGGGGACACCTCCTTCAAGGTCTGTGGGCCTATAAGGCACTTTCATCTTGGTTTCCTTCATGTTATAGATCTTAGGGGACACCTCCTTGTAGGTCTATAGGCCTGTAAGATGCTTACTTCTTAGGGCTTCCTTCATGTGAGAGATCTTGGGGGTTTCTTCCTCCTAGGCCTGTGGGTCTATGAGATGCTTTCATTTTGTGGCATTTTTCCATCATTGGTATGAGGGCCTTCGATGTACTTTGTACAGCTTCATCATTCTGCGGGGCTATGGAGTCTTTTGTTTGAAGGTCCTCAGGGAGAGTACCTATGGAGTCCTTTGCTTTCCCTGCACTTTTGAGTTCACCAGATCATGGTTTGCTTCCTCAATGGTTTAGGCATACATCTCTAACACTACTAACTCTTCGATCTACTTTACCAAAGCACTCATCAATATTCATGCTCTCTAAAGTGGGAGAAAAATGTATAGGAGTGAATTTGCACCCCTTATGCAAATTCCCCTTTTACACACCCTCACCTTAGAAAATCAAATATGGAGGAAAAATTCCACATCACAACTGCCTTCCTTCCAGTTGGCGTCTGTCTATTGTGTTGGTGAGAGAATATTTTTTGGGGACGCATGCGGTGCGTAAACATCTGTGCGATGCACTACCATCCCCGACAAATTCCTGCATCTGAAGTTGGTAGAGGCATTACACTTTCAATTGGGGTCAATTTGTAACATCCCTCTTCGACCAACTGATGCCAAAAATGGCAGATTATTTCCACTTCTCCTTCAAATTCATCCATCTTCATCTCATTTCATCCCTCTAAGCAATAGATTGGCATTCTCTTAGCACTTCCAGCATTCACTTCACTCTTTAGTAACACTTCAACACTTAATTGCAATAGTAGTAGCACTCCATCAACTCCACATAGCAAGTGCAAAGCAAGCCATAACAATATGGGCTTGGAGTCTTACGAGACCTCCCTTCATCACAGTTGAGGTTGTGGTGACCTTGCCAAGTCCGCATTCTCCTCCATTGGCTAGTGAGCTTTTGGGCAGAGGTGGTAACATTTCACTCCTCTCCTTTGTGATTTGATTGAGTAGCATTATACTGTTTTGTAGTGTTTCTTACAATCTCTACTTTCTTTAATTCTTTATTGCATATTTCTACTTCATTTCTTTCTAGTTGTCTGTGGAGGTGGAAACACCAAAATGAGGGTCTATCTGAGGTAGACCCCTATGCAGCCCCAACATTTTCCCCTCTTTCTTGTGTGTAGGTGAATGTGTGTTTGGAGCTAGTTGGTGAATTGATGCCTTTGTGAGATTGTCTTTGTCACACTAGCTTTTATCTATCTACTTTATCATCTTCGTTTGTATTTCTCGTACCTTATTATTCTATTTTGTTCATTTAATATTAACCAACTAGGTTAATTTTTTTTTTGGTAGTTTATATTGTACTTCCTATCCTCTAGCCATATGAATGCCAGCGCCCCACACTATCATCCCAGAATTGCGCTGTCGTCCTTGGACAAAGAGCTATTTGAGGTATAGTATGACTCCAAAAACTAGCTCGCCTAGCCTAAACTAGGATTTCGTGTCTAAAGAGTGATCAAAGTACATTATAGTCCTCAACATTCTCAACCCCTATCTGAAACACCCCTTTAGAGTGAGGTAAGTTAGGGCAGCCCTCCGCTCTCGGCTCTTCGTGACCTGGAGCCTTGACGTGGTTGGTCCCCCTCTCTTACATGATGAAGACCTCGAGGTGCAATGGGTCATTATGGTTTGAATTAAATGTAGAGTAATCTTTATCAGAAAAAGGTACATGGTGAGAGTTGGCCAAATATCCAACCATGGCTTCAAATCGCTTGACGTACAAGTCGGTAGGGACAAAGGTTTCTTTTAAAGCCTTATCAAGGATAGCTTTGTGTTCAGGTGATATGCACAAAAGCTCAAGGATGGAAACATGTGTAGGTGTCTTTCCCAATTGGTCAACAAGATTGTATTGGGCTTTGGATTGTGGCTACTTTGGAGGGGGACCAGATATGGTAACCTTAGCTCTACGGGTAGTAATGAAAATTTCAAGTTGCTTCTTAATGGTGATTGTGTTAACATGACCATCAACAACCCAAATATGGTTAATAATTGTGTAGTCAGAAGAGGTATTGGTATAACTGGCATGGTGGTCTGCCTTTTGACCCGAACAAGAGGGTTTTCCATGGTCTTGTAATGGATTCTTAAAAATCGTATGGTCTTTATTAGAAGTTTGTTGTTGTCCCTTGACCTCTATGGTACCATTTTCAATTAGGTCTTGAATCATGTTCTTCAACTAATGGCATGGCGAGGTCTTATGCCCTTTGATGTGTGGTAATTACAAAAGGAATTGTCATCCCACCAAGAGGGTTTGAATTGTCCTGGGTTGTATGGTTTGGGCTTTGGGAGTTGTATGATGTTTGATTGTACTAGCTTCTTTATGATAGATTCAATTGGTTCTCGTAAAGGACTGTATTGTCTTAGTGTGTATTGCCTTGGTTGTCTTGGGGGTCCCCATTCTTGATTATTTTGTATCATGTAAACTGCTTGGTTGGAAACATATGGTGTTATTGTTTGTTTTGGGTGCTTTGAGAGTTAATGTGGGATCTATTTTGTTCACATATTTCATGTCTATGACCCCATCGTTTGTTACATTCTTATTGTAGGACCAAAACTTTCTTTTTGTGTTAGAAGTGTGTTGGTTGTGTGTGTTTTTATTGCCATATGTAATTTCACCTTGGGCAATTAGGACTTTTTTGAGTGTCATGCATTTCTCAATACAAATGTGGTACAACAATGTACTTGTAGAGGGTGTTTCAATTTTGGCTTGATGTTTTCTACGAACATGTCCACTTTTTCTTTTTCAAGAATCTTGATAGGGCATCGACTCGCCATACTATGCCATCTTTGGAAGAAAGTAATAAAGGGATCTTCATCTTGTGTCATGTGGCATAAGGTAGCAATCGTGACATCATTTTCAATGTTATAAGTATAATTCTCCACTAATTTATTGGTGAGGTCATCCCATGACTTTATAGACCCTTTAGGTATCAGTGCAAATCATTAAAGTGTCGGCCCCATAAGACTTCTAGGGAAGAGTCTCAAAAGGTAGGAGTGAAAATATGCGACATCCACACAAGTAGTGGTGAATTCTCATATGTGCTCGATAGGATTGCTCTTTCCCTTAAACTTAGTGAAGGTAGGGATGATATACCCAGGATGGAAAGGAGGCATGTATATGCTAGTGTCATATGGGTAAGGATGTAAATCATGTGATGATTATATCTTCTTGTTTGACACTTGCATCCCTTCTACTTGCTTTTGTAGGGAATCCAATTGAGCAGTCAAGGTGTCTATTACGGGATTGTTGGAAACATTGTTATGAGGTCCCATATTTGTGTTGTGTGGTCCCATGTTTTGTTGAGATGACATGTTTGGTTTAGAATGTTGTGCGTATGTGGTGGATTTTGATTGTTTTCATGAGTATGAATGTGTGATGTGTAAGTTGGGATGTGAGAAGTGGTTGAGCTATGTTGCATTTGTCGGGTGTGTTGTCCATGTATATTTTGGTTGCCAAAAAATGATCCATGTGTGTAGCCATATGATATGTTAAGGGGTTGTGTCATTTTTAATCCTTGTTCTTGTTGAAAAGGATTATAACCATGTGAAGTGTTTGTATTTTGACTATGTGGGGCATTCATGTTTTTTCCTTGCAAGGTGTTTGTATTGACATTCAAGGACCTTGTGACATGGTGTTTGTGTTCGATTGAGGTCCTTGTATGAGAACCCTTCTTGCGTTAGGTCTACCAAGGATGTTAGATGTGGATGGCCCTATGGCTTGAAATGATGACCCAAAAGGAGTAAATACCAAGCCAAAGGGTTGTGTTGTGAATAATGGTTGTGATGTGGTTTGTGTCATGGGTTGTGACATAGATTGTGTTACAAAGATGGATGAAGTGTTGGTAGTTGTGTCATCATCATCATGAAAAAGATCCATTGCTCGACATTTCTTTTGCAATCTAGTTTCAACCATATAATATTTTCTCAAAATGAAGGTGGAAGTATGAGACTAAGACTATGTTTTTGGTATTTTTGAAATAAGGTATGCCTAAAGGTAATGCAACTTATTTTTTGGTATTTTTTCTATTTTGAGGATAAAATATGTCTAATGTATGCAACAAGACTAAAAATGATAATGATAATGTTGGATGTTATGTTGTGGTATGAAGGATGCAAATGACCAAGAGGTGATGGATAGCTATAGTGAACTTGAGGGCTTAAACACTTTTGCAAGATGTAAGAATAGGAGCACTAACCATCCAAGGGTAAACCAATGTTTCAACTAGGATTTTCAAATGGCCCTTTTCTAGGACAAGTGAAAAGAATGACAAGGTGAGTTTCCCAACTAGATTTGTGAGTAGGGAATTATGACAAAGGATTAAGTTAAAAAGTGACTTGTTCAAATGATAATATTTTGTTGAAGCAATGATTTGTACCAAGGTATGAAGAGTTCTTCTATCCTAAAAGCAACAAGGTGTCAAGCCTAAAAGTTTGAAAAAGGTAGCCTAATGTGATGTTGGGATATGCAAGTAATGAGGATGCTAAGGTACCTAAAATGGTAACCCAATAATGGAATGATGATATGCAAGGTGAATAGAGCAAGTTTCTAATTTTAAACAAGAATCACAACAAGAAGTTGGTCTAAAAATGGATCTCAAAGCTTTGAATATGATTTTGGCAAGAGTTTGACCTTATTTTGATTGTTTCATTTGAAATGTTGCTTGGTCTAAAGTTGTGAAGTGTTGTAATTTTCAGGTGTAAGGTTTGTTTTCTTATTTTTTTGAAAGACACACACATAAAACACAATGTCTTGAGTTTATTTTTTATTGTGAATGTTGTTTGACTGTTGCAATAAAAGAACATTCAAGAACAAATCCTAGGCTGGCAAAGATAATATTTGCTAGATTCCCACTTGGATTTTTCCAGCTGCACTTATTCAGAGCAAATAGCTTAGAATTTTGGTAGCACTAGATCCCCCTTACATGGCACACACTTCTTGGGCACACCAAACTTTGAGTTCCCAAAGACCCAAAGATCTCAAGGAATTTTCTATCTCAACTTTGAACTACAAGAATGTGGGACGACTTCAAAGGTCTGACCTCTTGCGCCAACAAATAGAAGGATTTTTTTCAGATACTGAAAACAAGAGGTGTCTAGTGGAGACTTTTGTGAACAGAGAGCATGTCTATAATAGCCTAAGAACTGGGAGGCCCACTCCCACTCTCATCACCAACAAGTCTGGTGGATCGAGGGTCTCACAGCTTGGCTTCGAATGACGCTAGCCACTCCTTGGGGTACAACTTTTTTTCTCCCCCCTTTGATATAGCCCACCGAGAAACGTGCTTGAGGTCAAACCCTAGGGTGATGAAATCCCCAGGAAGGCCTCCTACTAAAAATAAAAAGGGAGACTAATGTGTATTTCTCGTCACCCAAGATTGTGCAAGTGCACAAGGGGAGAGAATACGTACACACTAGCTCGGGTAACACGTAATGTGCAAGCGCACCAAACACGACAAACAAATTCCTTTTTAAGCACCAATTGAAGTGTTTGTTATACTAAAATATAATCAGTTCTAAAAATCAAATCTTCAAGAAATGTCCTACACCAAATGTCATTAGTTGTTTCAAGCCTAATGTCTTCGTCTAACGTGTATTTAAGTTTTCACTCTAAGTCTTTGACATGCGAACCTGCAAAAAACCCAAGATTGGCCACAAAATCAAAATTAAACTAGAAAGAAAAATGATATTAATCTAAACTTAACTAAATTAACACAACTAACCAAAAGTTAATCTAAATTAATTAAACTAAATTAAAATTAATCTAAACTAAAATATAATCTAAATTAACAAAGTTAATTACTAAAATTAATCTAAGTTAGTCTAAATTAAAGTTAATTCTAAATTACTAAAATTAATTCTAATCTTATTTAGAAAAAATAATTAATCTAAATTAATCCAAACTTAAAATTAAATCTAAACTAAAAATAAATCTAAATGAAAATTAAATTCTAAACTAAATTTAATCTAAATTAAATTAAATCTAAATGAAAATTAAACCTAAACTAAATTAAGTCTAAATTAAATTAAATCTAAATTAAAATTAAATCTAACTAAACTTCAAATCCTAAATCAAATCCTAAAAAACAAATCCTAAATTAAAATTAAATCTAACTAAAATTAGAACTAAATCTAACTAAAAATTAAATCTAAATTAGATTTAAATATAAACTAAATGCAAGAACAAAAAAAAATCATATGGGATGAAATGATTAGAAGGAATTGGTTTGGTTTGAGAGTCCCTACCTTTGTGGGTGCAGGGGGCGAGGTCATGGCAACAAACAGAAGCAAGGTGAGTTGGTCACCACCGGAGGTGGGGTGGGCCAAATTAAACTTTGACGGGGCCTCCAGGAGCAATCATGGGGTCTTTGATGCTAGATGTATAATAAAAAATTGTGAGGACTGCATATTGGGTATATTGGCATCTCCCCTCCCTAAAGAGACAAACAATGCTACTGAGTTCCAAGCATTGATTTTGGGCTTGGGTTTATGTTTTGAGCTAGGCCTAAGGAAAGTGGTAATTGAAGGAGATTCTCCCTTGGTGATAAACACCTTAAGTAAGAGGAAGGTACTAAATTGGAAGCTGGGGGCTGAGCTGGAGTTAGCCTTGGGCTGGATGGATCATTTGGAATAGTCATGTTTAATCACATTCTCATAGAAGGTAATACTGAGGCTGACCATCATCCAATCTGGGGGTAGACAGCGTAATGGTGAAAGAATTGAACACCTAACTTTGAAAGTTGATAGTGGGTGGTTGGGGGAGTGTCTCTCCACAAAAAGGATGTGGAGAGATCGTGACTATCAGCATTCCCCGTGGTTTGATAATGGGTTGTTAGCATTTGATTGTCTCTTGTTTAAGAATCTAACGTTGGCAAGCACTTCGAGTTGGTTTCAAGCTGGAAACCGGTAGTCTCTTCATTGCTTGTCCTTCGTACTGCACTCGATTCTGCAAGACGACATAAAGACTCATAATTAAAATATTTTAAATGTTGTTATGTGCCTTTGGTATTGGCGGCTACAAGTAATGATGTTTGCTACATCAACGATCAAAGCGTGATATGACCCATCTCCCAGTTGGCATGTTATGACAAGGCAGATTACATGATCAGGGACAGGTGGAGGGTGATAATGAAATCTGGAAAGGTACGATGGTAGATGCACAGAGTGGTAAGTTTGGAAATCCTGGTGGAGGAATTTCTTTATATTCCAACAATTGGACATGCTTTTCACCATCTTTGGTCTAGTTTTTGGTGAGCTCTGTGTGGTAGTCATGGCTGAGTGTTCCAAATTCTTAGTTGAGATTTCCTTTGAGGTGGTGGTAAGTATTTGCGTGACACTCCCATCTAGCTTGATTGTAAGGTTCAACATACCGCATTCAAGAACATAACTGATCAACAATTGAAAAGAATAATGTTGAGGATTGATCCTTATGCGGTGGTAGCCATAAAGATGATTTTGGGAAAGGATTTTATGATGAGTTAGGAGACATTCCGAGTTAACACCCACTTCATCTCCTGCTTCCTGGCATCTATGTTGGATGTAAGGACTCCCAAAGTTGAGGCTAAGGTCATAGTCTATAATCTCTTCAAAAATGAGCTCCTGGGAGGCTTGGACGAGGTGATGAAATTGGCTCTTCTGGGATGAGTTGTGCCTTGGCCTTGTGATCTTCCACTGTTTAGGATTATGGGTGAGGTCATAAAGGTATATCCCTTGCTACTGGAGCTTAAAGGAATGACATTGGTCAGGCACCATCAAATTGCTACATATGGGGTCAGTTTCCTGGAGAAGTTGTTGATTATGGAGCCGATTAGTGGTTTCAATTGGGTGGCAGAGTTCGATCAATTTGCAAAGATGAATGGCTTCTAGATGGTGTATGTGTGGTCAGGTAGGTTTCTTAGGGTTTGGAATCAAATATCTTAATCTGTATAGTCTCATAGGGGTGGTGGTTGGTGTTTTCTTTTCGGTTCTGTTTGGTGTCTGCTTTTTGTTTTCTGGGCAGTGATCATAGTAAAGTTTGCAAAATTTGGTGGTTTTCGGGGCCTGCAGTGACAAATGAAGGGTGTTTGGGTTGGATAGCAAAGATTTCTTCTTGCAAATTTTGCAATCTTGTATAGCAGACATGATATATCTTTTTTGATATCTAATACAATTATCTCTTACGAATAAAAAATAAAAAACTTCATATGGAAACTTCTTGCAAAACGTGAAAGATTGATTGCAGGATAAACTGATGTGATTGCAGTATATGCTCAAAATGAAATAGTTAGGAAAGTCGTGATTGCAGGATACGTTCAGAATAACGTGATTTCGTAGGATACGTTAAAAAAAAAGACTTAAAACAAATCAAGCAGTGCATGCTTGGAGAGAGTGAAAGACTCTACTATGTGGTTTAGATCATTATGGAGGGCTCAATCATGTGATGTTTTGGATTTATTTTGCTTGGTTTTATTTTTAGCTACAAGTGGGTGTGATCATCAGAACGCTTCAAGAATTTTTTTAGCAGCTATGGAAATGAATTTATGAAAATGTAGCTATAATGTTTAACCTGTTTATTTTTTTTTCTTTTGTGATTGATTTATGAAAATGCAACTATGAAAATGATAATTTAATCGAATCTATGAAAATGCAGCTATGATGTTTATCCTATTTTTTTTTTCTTTTGTGATTGTTTTAGGAAAATGCAGCTATGATGTTTATCCTGTTTATTTGTTTTTTTTGTGATTGATTTATTAAAATGCAGCTACGAAAATGATAATTTAATCGAATCTAGATACCTCCATTTAAGTTCTAATAGTGCAAAATTCATTGACAATGTGAAGATGATTTTGCTTGGCTGCTAATGGAATTAATCAATAATTAATCACTCCTTTTAATTGCTTAAAGATTACCAATATCGATTAATCAATCCTTTTATTTGTATTATGTCCTTAAAGATTACCAATATTGATTAATCAATCTTGGATTATATTATGGGCCCTTCAAAAGCAAGACATGATATATGCACTACAACAATCAGAGATTGCAATGAAAATGTATGTATCCTTCATGTCGGGTTCACCATTATGTCTATGTTGAAAACTGAAAAAAGCTGATTTAATTTATAAACCCAAATCAAAATTTCAACCTAACATCAATGAAACTTTTCTAAATGAACACAAATGCAAAATGTAAACTAAACTATGCAAAACCAAAACACATACATTCAAAAGAAAACTAACTCCATTGTTCTCCTATTCACCAAGATCTTGATTTATGCATTTGGTGCTCTCAGATTTTCACAAGAACAAGTGCAACAAGAAG
Organism: Sequoia sempervirens; assembly: GCA_007258455.2. Taxonomy (NCBI): domain Eukaryota; kingdom Viridiplantae; phylum Streptophyta; class Pinopsida; order Cupressales; family Cupressaceae; genus Sequoia; species Sequoia sempervirens. The sequence goes on from VDFB02084753.1 coordinate 15,351, forward strand.
TTATGATGAATGAAAGAGATAATTGCATGATTGAAATTGAATGTGCTTTTTGGTGAGAAAAGGGGGTTTTATAGATGTCCTCATGGGGTAATGTCAAGTTACGAGAGAGATGTGGGATAAAAGAGTGAAATGGAGATTATCATAACTATCCCATATTGCTTAATCAAATAAAATTGATGGGAATGAGAGAGAAATAAATGGATTTATGATAGAGTGTAGATTTAGGAATTTAGAATAAAGTGAATTTTCAAATTAATGGATGAATGATTTAATGGATTTACGTATTTAACTAATTTAATGAAAATGTAATGGATATTTTAATGATTAATGCAAATGGAGAAATATAAAATGGATAAATGATTGATTATGTAGATGGATAAATTCTTATGAATGAATAAATGCTTCTAATATGGATAAATTCTTATAAATGCTTATAATATGTTAATGTTTTAAACGAATTAATGAATGAATAACATAAAGTATTAAATGAATTAATTAAATAGATAATAATATCCATTTAATTAATAGATGAAAAATAGGATGATTATGAGGACAAATTTTGAGTGTCTATAGGAGTGAGCAGAGAGAGGGAGGGAGGGAGAGAGGGAGAGAGAGAGAGAGAGAGAGGATGGAGAGTGAGCGAGAGGGGTAGGGGAGGGAGAGGGGGAGGGAGATAGAGAGGGAGATGGGGAGGGAGAGTGAGACCAAGAGGGAGAGGAGGAGGGAGAATGAGAGAGAGCGAGAGAGAGAGAGGGAGAGAGAGGAAGAGAGAGAGAGGAGGGAGAATGATGTAGGGACTTTTGGAGGTCATAACTTTTGACTCAAGTGTCCATTTGGGCTTAGTTTTTAAAGGGGGATGTGTTATGAAGAGTTTTTTGGATTGGTGAATGAGATGAGTCAGTAGGTGGCCATTTCTCTTAGTGGGGAGAGAGAGGGGGGGAGGGAGGGGGAGAGAAAGGGTGAGAGAAGCATGGAGAGAGAGGAGGGAGGGAGAGGGAGAATGATGCAGGGATTTTCAGAGGTCATAAATTTTGATTTAAATGTTCATTTGGGCTTTATTTTTACAAGGAGAAACATTATGAGGAGTTGTTTGGGTTACTAACCGAGCTCAACTTGGTAGGTGGCCATTTTGACACATTTTTTGGGTCTAAATTCTTTTTTCTAGGCCCTCAAAATAAACTTTATTATTTTTTTCTAATTTTTATAAAGTTGTTTTCTTTAATAACTTAGAACTCATGTTTCCAATTTGAACTGTAAGTTGACAATTCATGTCACCATAGTGCTAGGAAGATTTTTGGAAAAATTTGGACTCAAAGGGAAGGAGGGAGAGAGAGAGAGATAAAAATCTAGAATCGAAGGGAAGGCGAGAGAGAGAGAGAGAGAGAGAGAGAGAGAGAGAGAGAGAGAGAATGATGCCACTTCCAAAGGTCATAAATTTTCAATTGATTATCCATTTGGGCTTAGTTTAATAGGGAGATACATTATGAAGAGTTGTTTGGATTGTTGACTAAACTCAACTTGGTAGTTGGCCCTTTTGACACACTTTTTTGAGGTTGAATTCTTTCATCTAGACCCTCAAAATCAATTTTTATTATTTTTTTCTAGTTTTTGAAAATTTATTTTCTTTAATAAATTGGAACTCATATTTCCAATTTGAACTGTAAGTTGATTGACCTGAACAGTTTGTATTACTTTTAGATTTAACTAGTGATTGATTGACATGGTAGTGCTTTGATTACACATGTGATATTCATTAAGATCTTTGGCAAGTTTGACATCAATACCAAAGGGGGAGTTTGTTGCCCCTTTGACATTGGTTTTGGCATTGATGTCAGGTTGAGTGTTCAACTTGGCAAACATTATGGTGGTACACATGGATATATTATGCATCATTGGTTTAGTTGAGATTATGGGTTGATCTTGGCACTTACAATATTGACGTATATTCTTAGGTATTCTATATTTAATGATCATCATCGTTCAAGTTGGTTTGGTACATTTATGGTGATACCTTTTTGCATACTTTTGTGCAATACTTTGAAGGCTTGATTCTATTGTTTGGTCACAAAGGTAGTTTTTATAAATAATGAGGCAATGATACTTTATATGCACATGGTTTTAGTTCCTCTCTTGGTACATTTGAGATTTAGACCATGCATTGGTCTTTTGCATTGGTTAAGGTGGCATGATCACTGGTTTGTGTTTTGGCATCGATGTCAAAGCAACACTTAAGGTGAAATGAATAATGTTCTATTGCAAAGGAAGCCTTGATGGTATCATTACATTAAGAAATGATGTTCATGTTACTAAGGTTGAAAAGGCATCCAACGAATATATTGTTACATACACATTATGATGCTTTTTATTTTTCATTCAAAAGGTAACACTTGGTGGAAAAATTATCGCATAGACAATAATATTTATGTTGTATTTTTTGAGAAAGGAAAAGGTTAAGTTTTGTTTAGTAACCTGCACTAGTAGGTTAAATGCATTTTAAGAAAAGGTCTGAAGGGAGTTTTTGATCACTATATTCACTGACCCTTTCTAGGGCATACCTGTTCAGCTAGTTGGCATTGTAAAATGGTGAAAGTAATGTATATCGCACATTTTGCAAAGATAGAGCTTGAGTAATGTGGCAGGGGACTTAAGGTTTGATTCATGGAGAATGGATGGCATATCACAAAGCTTGGGGGATAGCAATCGAGCTCTTTTTCAGTTGCAAATTTGACAGTTAAAATCTGTAAATTATTTTTTAGTTACTTTGCTGTCAGGAAGAAAGGTATGGCTTTGTCGAGCTTCACAAGATTAATGCTTGCTATATATGCAAAATGAAAAAGCTCGGTTGAAGGTTAGGTTGTGGAATGAAGAGTTAGAAACAACAAGAGTCATGTTGTTTTAAGTTGCTTTGAATAAGTTGTTAAAAAGAGAGGTTTTTGTTGAAACCCTACTGTAGAATGTTTGATAAGATGCATTTGTAAATGAGTTGTAGGCAATATTTTATGCTTAAAAGATAGATGAAAAAGACAGTGAAATAAGATTAGTGTATTGTGTGTGTTTTAGACCTCGAGTAAAATGAAGTTTGGAGGACATGGGATGCATTAAGGCTGTAAGCCTACATGATCTTCAGAGAAATAGAGTGATCCTTTGTATATTGCTTTTTATCTTATTTGTTGAGAAAAGTTAAATGTCAGTGAGGCATTTGTAGCTAGTGATGATTTTCCATTGAGGCATTTGTAGCTAGCGAGGCTTTTCGAGTGAGGAATTTGTAGCCAGTGAGGCATTTTGTAGCCAGTGAGGCATTTTTGATTAACCCAATGAGGCATTTTACAAGTGGTTTTTCATCCCTAAAGGGTTTTCCACTCATGAAAATCACTGTGTTATGGTTCTTTGTGGTTGTATTTATAATCTTGTTGCTTTCTTAATTTGCATTACAACATTTGAATTTACATGTTGATAGAGAATCTGCAAATCAATTGTTGCATTTAATTATACTCTAAAAACAAAACATATATTGTTTACAAAGAGAATAAATGGTTTTAAAATATTAGAAATTTGAAATTGATTGTTAAGACATTGATTTACCCCCCTCTTAGTGTCTTTCATACTCCAACAAGTGGTGGCCTCATAAGATTGATTGCAAAAAAAGGCCAGTCGGTGCCCATAAATGTGAAGAAACCTCGCAGTGTAGGTAATGGCATCATTCCACCACTTAATCCAACCTGTAGAATGGGTAGGTCTACATTCAAGATTCTTGATGGTTTTAATGTGGGCCAGCATCGATTGATGCCTTAGAAAAAAAATATTTATAAAAAATTAAGACTTAATGGCATGAGGCAACCCCACTTTCCATTCAATGCAAAAATGGATGGGAAAGTGGTTTGACAGGGTCACATCTACTAGTGACATGATCAGAAGAGGGGACTAGTTGGCAACGGAAAAGAAAGATTGAGCGAAGATGATAACACGATCAAGACTCTTAAATATTCTATCAAACCCAACTTGAAAATACTCCAAGTGTGCCATAAAGAATGTGAATGGTGACAACCAATATTAGGTTTAAGGGACCTAATTTATTGTGCATGTAAAACCATGCTTCTCTCGACAACTAGCCATATGAACTGCAATGTACCTCCTTTGTTGTACACCACCTCAACCATATTGAAATCACCATAGAGGACCCAAGTGGCAACTAGCAAAGAGTTTGCAATCCAATGCTAAAGAAGAGATCTTTCAATAACACCATTCAAGGCATAAACATTAATAATCCCAAAGGAATGATTATCAGTGTTCAAAAGAACCTAGATGAGCTAGTGTGTGGGCTCAGACCCATGATCCATGACACAATCATTCCAATGTGGGGATAAAAGGGTGACCACCCCACCACGCCTAGCAACATGATTAGTGGAAAACATTTTACTTGCTAGCCAAATAACTCAAAAATTAAAAGATAAAAAAAAACCAATAACTTTCATTTCCTAAAGGCACAAAACATCAATTGTAGCATGCTTCTAAAGAGTATCCCTAATAGAATACTTCCTAGAGAGGCCTACCAAACCTCACACATTCTAGGAGATAAAATTCATGTATGGGACTCGATCATGTCATCAGAGTCCAACTCTTCCAATGAGGAAAAGTGATTTTATAAAAACTCTAGTGGCATTGAACCCAAATGAAGTGGAGGAAAGGAAAAACTTTGTTTTTCTAAAAAAAATTCACCCTCTTTAAGAGGCCTAGAAGGGTTGCACGATCTCCTATGAGTTCCCATGATGGGAGGGGATGCAACTAGATGAGGAGTCGTAGAGGGCCTTAGCTAAGCTAGGTTATCATTAGCATCTTCTTTCCCCTTTGTAAAAGGGTTTGAAATTTCAATCAAAGGCTCTTGGACCTTAGAAGTCATCCCTACGTTGTTGGACTTGTTCTTCTAGTTTGTGATTGTTGTCCATTTGTCTTTTAATTTGGTGGATGGGATTTCCACAGAGTGAGGCTTATTAGCTTCCCATGGTGAAGATTGAGTTTGAGGGGCTATAAAAGGGAAAATCTTTGATCTTGTGATCAACAGATTGGCACAGATAACAAGTATTGGGAAAATTAAAATAAATGACCTGGGTAATGCCAAAAATTGTCTATTTGAATATCTATGGACTCTTTCAAATCTTATGAAAGATCCACTTCAACACATATTTTCTTTTGAGGGAGAACTTGAAAGAACTAGTCAGGTTCAACACAAATAAATTTCCCAAGAGATGAAGCTATATGGTAAAAAAAATGCAATCACAGCAAGGGCAAGCCAAGAAATTCAATCCAAACTGGAACCCATAATTTCCTATCCTTAGAGACAGAGAAATCCCCAGCCCAAGGTTGAAAACTAACAAAGAAGATCAAACATACCAAGGAATATGGTTCAAGATTTCCTGAACATGACTAACTTCCACAAAAAGAAAAAGAAAAAAAACCTTTGGTCAAATTCTGGACCATATCAAGGTGAACCCCATGAGGGACCCAACTTTTATGGACCTAGTATTTTAACACACTTTCAGGGAGAGTCCTCCCAACAAAGTAACCTACAAGAGTATGTTGCTCTAACCAATGACATGTATGAAATTTTGGGATGAGAAGCACCACATCCTTAGGGGAATCAAAAGACTTACCTCATGGAGCACCTTCAAAACAAATTTCTGGGGTCGCTTGTTCAGAGGAGGAGCTATTATGCAAAGCTGTAGAACCACCAACACCAGCAAGAACTACTAGGTTGGAGTTGACTGAAGGCATACTAAAACAACTAAAAGCTACAATAAATGCAGTCATACAAAGAAAAGAAAAATCCTGCGCCTTAGGCACGATATGACGCAAAGAGAGCCAAGGATGACCACAAAAACAAAAAACCCTATCAAAGCTTATTCATTGACCATCATGAGACACTTTCCATTTGTAGAAATTTATCAACTTTATACTTTTAATAGGCTATCATTAGATCAAGCAAATTTGAGTTCCGCAACCACATTAGTTGAAACTTAAATAGAGGATTCTTGGGAATTGAGAGCACCAAAGAGGAAAATTTGATCAACCAATGATCAAAACCTTTCCAACCAAGAATCTTTGATGAAGAATTCTAATTGTTTCCAACCCAGAAGTATGAGACAAGAAACTCGCCCAATCTCTATTAAAATGAATCATTACCACATCTGCTATTATTCTAAGTAAAGAACCCATTATTTGGTATCACATCCACCAAATTAAGGATAAAATTTTTATATCTTAGTAATGTAAATGAAGTGTCTAGATGATCATTACCCCCACTTTTCTTTGATAGAATAACTATTGCATTAAAGTCCCCAACCAAAATGTAGGGTAAAGAGGGAACTAAAAAACAAATAAATCTTATATGATTCAAGAGATAGACTTCACCCAAAAATTCATTTAGAGCATAAACATTAGTAAGCATTATCATAACTCCAAAATAAAAGAAAGAAGCAACCAATGAAATATATTTCCTTCCCCCATACTACTAAGAAGAAATTATCTTATGATGGTTCCAAAAGCAAGCCACCCCCATGTAGTGCCCTATGCACCAATACAAAGACATTGTACCCCTCTCCAAACCTTAGCTGAAATAATTTTCATTTCCTTGATTGAAATATTTTTTCCTTGAATGAAAATGATATCAATTTTATGAACATGAATAAGATCTCGAACAACCTTTTGTCAAGGGATGTTGCTCAAACCCCTAGCATTCCATGAAATCACTATAATGTGCTTTCTTTTTACCCTCTAATTTTTCATCTTGTCCATGCCAAGTCTTTGGAGTAGCAATAAATACATGAGGTTCCACTTGACATTCCAATATGTGCCCAATACCAACTTCCTCATGGTGTAACTCATGAATTATCTCTTGCTTGTCAAATTTCTTTGTGTTATTGGCAATTGGAAAGTTCTTATTATTTGAAATCACTTGTAACTCTGAAAAGGGTTTGGAGAGGGAGGGTTGAGAACCAAAGATGATTCTTGAAGAGACATCTCTTGATCTACCAAATTATTATCATGATCCATCTTAGCCATCTCCTCAAAATTTTCAAAAGCATCAACCTATTGGACAATAATCCTTTAGAAACATATTTGAACAAGTGAGTTCCATATTTCCCTTTTGATTAAGATTTAACTAGAATAAAACTATTTGAGTATGGAATCTCAACTTGGATTAGGGATTTTCCCTTCGCTTTTATATTCACAACTTGTGACTCAACATGCATTTGATGGATTTGAGAATTGAATTTTAGACAATTTATATGCAGGTGACCATATTCATGAAAAGTATGACATCTAAAGGGTAGAGCTTCATAGTCAATTTGATGGATCCAATCCATATTACCAAGCCTAATCTTCGTGGATTCAAGAAGAGGGTTATTTGAATTAATTTCAACACAAAGTCATACATAAGTAGCTACCTTTTGTCAAGTTTCTAGCATGATAGACCCAAATGCTTACCAATGATCGTCATTATGGATTATCAAATATCCTATCTCCATAATTCCATTAGAAGGCAAGGAAGGTAGATCTAGAAAAGAATTTTGGATGTTACCTCATCCACCAGATCAAACCCTATATTCCAAGGTTTGATAAAAAGTCTCGCTTGGTTGTGGAAATAGGGAGCTTCAAAAATATCATTTTGATCCACCATGTGAGAGAATGCCACAAAAAAGTAGTTGTTTTGCACCAAAGTTATATCCATGTCACCTTTCGAGTTCTAGTTCTTCCTCACCCACATTTCCAAGAAAGGAAAGGAAATTCAAATTCCTATGAATTTGTATATTAGCACATGCTCAACTTAGTATATAATATCACCTACAATGGCTTTTGGGTTTATCACTAAAATGGATGCTCATTGTTTTTTGCAAGACAATCATTTGGTTCAACCGATTCCTTGAATGCTAATCTTTTTTTCTTTCTTGAGTTGCATGCATAAGAAAATGAACCACTTCCACATGCCCTAAAGATGAGGCTTCCTCCCCACAAAGAGAATTCTTAAATGAAATCAATGGGGGTTCCCTTGGATCCTCACCGATCTCCATATTGATAACCACTACAAGGAAAAAATATAAGAAAGGAAAACAAGAACCAAAAGAGCCTAAAAAGGGTGAGCCACACCCTTATTTAGTAGAGCATCACACCAAGAAAGGACAAAACAAAGTACACCCTAGGGTTTGTAGATCTAAACCTATTCGAAGGGCAGAGGGAAAACATATCTATATAATTATATAATTTAATATAATATATATATTTAATTTATTGATAATTTAATATTATGTTATAAGATCATATATTTATTTTAAATATTGTATGTTTAATATTTATTTATATTTATTATTTAAATATTTTAAATACATTTGTTTAAAAAATAATGAGTTTATTTTATTTATTTTTTATTCGTAATAGATAATTATATTAATTTCCAAAAAGACTACAATACATCTACATAACAGGTTGCTAAATTTGCAGAGAAACCCTTATTGCCCAGCTTGAACACCTTTCGACTATCACCACCGGCTGCATCGGCCATCAAAACTTATCAGACTAAAACATAACCCTACCCTAAGACCATGGAAGCAAAACAAATACAAACACCAGACTTAAATCAGACGGAAGAGGTGCCACCACCCAACAACAACCATACAAACTATAATTTTTATAAATAGAGACCTTTGAGCCAACTAGACCACATAAACAACGGCTAAAAATCATTCATCTTGGAAAATTGAGTGAATTCTACCACCCATTCAAAGCCACTAACTTGCTCCATCGCCAACAACTTCTTCAGGAAACTGACCCCGTAAGGGGCAATTTGGTGGTGCCTGGCCAATGCTATGCCTTTGAGTTCCAATAACAAGGGATAAACCTTGATAACCTCTCCCGTCACCTTGACCAATGGAAGATCCCAAGGTTGAGGCATGCCACGACCCAGGAGAGACGATTTCATCCCCTCCTTCAAACCACTAAGGAGTTCTTTTTTGAAGAGCTTGCAGACTAGTTCCTTGGCCTAAATTTTAGGGGTCCTAATGTCCAACACTGACTCAGGAAATGAGAGAAAATATGGGTATTCACCCAAAATGTCTCCCGGTTTTCTAGAAAATCCTTCCCCAAAATTAGTTTTACAACAACGATCGCATGTGGATCAATCCACAACATAATTATTTTCAACCGCTAGTCAGTGATGAGCTTGAAGGCAGTTTTCCAAACCTTACAATCAAGTTGTATGGGCGTGTCCTACCCAATATGTATCACTGCGTTGGACGATATTTTGATAATGAATTTGGAGTGATTTTCCATGACTACCACACAGAGAGCACAGGAACCAAACCAAAGATGGTGAAAAAATGAGCCCAAAATCCGCATTTGAGAAGCCTTCACTGTCAAGCATGCTAAGCTTACCACATTGTACATCAGTCATCATGCCTTGCCAAGATTTTTGATCACCTTCCACCTGTCCTCAATCATGCATCTGCTTTGTCATGATGCCAAATGGGAGGATGGTCGTATCGATCCCAATTCATTGATGAGGAGAAACATCATAACTTGTAGCTGCGAAGTTTATAGGCACATATCAACATTAATGTCTTTCATTGAAAAGTATTTTCACCAGCCTATGGGCACAAACAACGTACGAAAAAGCAATTAATGTGGGTATTGTGGAACGCTTGAACAACTGTCCCAAATGGACAACATGGAATGCCACGCAGACCCCAACCCACTAGGTAGATTGTAGGCCAAGCCAACTTGCCACCACCATATCGATTATACATTGTTGATAGATGCAGTCTCTCCACATCCTTGTTGTGGAGAGACGCCCACCCTACCGCCCACTATTTTATTTTATTTTATTTATGAAGAGTTATTTTTATAATTAGTTTAGAGCTATTTAAGAAATATCTTTTTTTTTTAATTATTATTAATACAAAAATTTATAGCTTGGCCCAAGTCGGGTGAAGCCACAAATTTGGGACTTCATTTCCATTATTAATACACTACATTAACACAAATAGTCAAAATCTACGAGCACATTAACGCAACAAAGGAACAAAGCCTACAAACACATCTATTCATTCTGGTGACTTTGATGAACTCACTTTCATCAAAGTCACCAACATGAACATCAACAACTTCAATGCAAAGGTCCAACTCGTGAGCACAATGGATCAACAAGGACACGATGCCCACAATCAAAATGGTCCAACGAGGTTTGAGCTATACAACAATACCACAATTTAACCATTAAGTCGTGAATGATAAGAAATATTTTATTTTATATTGTTTAAAGAGTTATTTTATTTACTTGAGAGTTGTGACCCACCTCTAAATCATATTTTCATCCAACTCATCTATTTAATAGATAACACATTATTTACTTCTAAATTGACAACAAATACATTTATTATAATATTATAAAACAAATACTTGTCACACACTTTCTTATTAACTTCATTAAATTCAATATAATATACATGTTTTTTTTGTTTGTTTGTTTTTTTTAATAACTCAATAATTAGAGGTAAATCAATTTGATTTGTTCACCCCTCCTAGGTATGTTAAACATTCTAACCTTTTTTGTGATAACCGAAACCTCTTCCTTTGTTGTCGCCGCAGTTGCCATGACGAACGCCATGTTATGCTGCAAACTGTTTGTTGTTGCAACACCTCCCATCAACTCCAATATCTGTTGCAAACTGTTTCTTCTACACCCATTCCATTTTCACAATGTTTTCTCAATAGAAGCTCATTCACAGACCCTCTTTTCATGCTTTGCCTCCTCCAAACTTCACATGTCTAAGGATAACATCATTCAAATTTTCAAGTTGTTCCCCAAATTGCAGAAGCTTCAAACCCTCGACAACGTGGAGAAGGTTATTCATTTGTTGAAGCAGCACGACTGCAGTGAAGTCCAAATTGCCCATATAGTGAGGATGAAGCCCCAAATTCTCAAAACTACAGAAAGAATATTGGAACTTAAGATCAAACTGCTAGAAGATTTTGGTTTTGTGGGTCGAAACCTGGCCAAAATTTTAAGGACAAATCCACTGATTTTGACTTATAGCCTCAAGAACAACCTTCTTCCCAAGATGAAGTTTCTGAAGAATGTATTTCAGTCCTAGGAAGTGTTCATTGAAACCCTAACGAGAGCACCAAGAATTATCACTACTAGCTTGGAGAAGACCCTGAAGCCCTCGCTTGCTTTCTGGGAAGGATGGGGTTTTTGTGGAACAGGGCTCTTAAGCTTCTTACGGCTATATCTGGACGTTCTCTCGCACACGTCTCTAATGCCTGCACAGATGGATCTCATTCACAAGATTGGCACTAACAAAGAAAGCAAAATGTATAAATATATTGTAGGTATAGTGGCTTTGAGAAGCATAAAAATGTTAGAGGCCAATATAGAGAATCTCAAAGTCTGCGGCCTCTCGGCAAAAGAAATCTGGCAACTACTTGGAGCTGTCCCTCTAGTCTTTACTTTCTCCAAGGAAAATGTTCGTGAAAAGATGAAATTTCTAGTTAATACCATGGAGCTCCCTGCAAATTATGTAGTGAAGCACCCTGCTTTGCTGCAAAGTAGTTTGGAAAAGACTATGAATCCCAGGTTTCTAGTTTGGTAGAAAATCAAATCCATCAATGCCCTCGAGCTTCCTCTGTCGACAATATTGATGATGCCAGAGACAAGGTTTGTTAACAATATTATAAAAGGGCATCCTGAATCTAACATACTGTGGACATTTTATGAAAATGCCATCTCTAATGGCTCCAACCGCACACAGAGCTCAACAAAACATAATTTTTGGATGGAGAAAGTGAGAGTGAGGTCTCAAAAACCACAAGAAAGTTATTGATCTAGTCTTTGGTAGAGGGGGAAAACCCTCTACATCTAGGTTTTGGCCGTGAGCATTTTACATTCCTGTAGGTACTATATTCAACAACAGGAGCTATGTCAGTATTCCCTCTGCCCTCGTTTTGTGTCTAGTTGCTCCTCAAAGAAAAGTATGCATTGTAGTTATTAAATGCTTTATGTGAGCTAAATGCTATCACTGTAGCCATTTAAGTGTGATGTAACTATTGAATATTTAATAGATAGAAGTTTTGTTACATCTGAAGTCATCTCAGAAATTTTATCATTATATTCCAAATGGGAATTATGCTAGTACAAGAAGTGAACGATTATACATAATGTTCATAAACAAGTTTCCCCAAATGTTTGCAGAAGTAGTAATCATGGGTTTGATTTAAAGCCATTTATAACACTGGAGTCAGTGTCTTAAGATGTCATACAAGTCCCTCAAAGAAAATAGGAAATTAGTAAACTAGAACAACAGGCTTTTCCATTTACAGAGGAAGTTCATCAGGAATGGGACAACATCACAAGACATTATGAGTTGGAAGTCATTTAATAAATGGGTTTAAGGAGAGTTTTGGGACTGACACTAACCAGTTCAATTTTAGGCTCTGGCAGGACAAATTAAAAAACTGTATTTCAAGATAAATTGGATTTATATTATTTCCAATTCAAAATAAAATCAATTATGAAATGTATCTTATGGAAGAGCACAAAATTTTACAACTAAAATGTACCTTAGGTAAATGCACAGGAGTTTACAAAATTCTAATATAAAGAAATAAAGACTGCACTCACAATTTAGGAAATCATAGGTTGTATAAGTTTGTAAAATAGTTTACATCAATAGGCAGTGACAAGTGCTTGATAGCTGTTGTGTAGATCTAACACTTATGGCATAATTAACCCTAGCAATCCATGCTAGGACAAGTAGGTGATTATCACCAATCTACCCATATCTAATATTGATGCTTGGAAAGGAAATTAAGATTAATATAAACAAATAAGGGCAATTTTTACTGTCAAATGGCAACTGGTTAATTGGTGCAGGTTCCTCAAGTCTAGGTCTTGGTTGTGAGGTGATTTTTTTGGGCTTGTTATGGCGATCTTACCCAGCCCAAACTATAATCAGCGATCTGTAGTGTTCCCCTCAAGTGGTGATAACACCAAGACTAGCATCCAGATCCAATTTTCCTCCTAACGACTTTTAGGACAACTGATAGGAGTTAGTTATGATTCCGCCCAGGTCTACGGGGAGTTCGACCTATTAGTCAGCAGCTGGAAGCTCTCAGGTCAGCAAAGAATTCATCTCTTATGCCCAGTGACTGGTGGTCCTTCTCCCAGAAGCAGATTAGATGAGAATGGTGGCACCTCTCTTCAAGATGTTTGGCACTGTGGCTTACAGCCTAAGTATGCTCTGAATGGTTTTCCAATCAATACCCTAATGCCAAGTATCCCTGAAAATTCCATAGTTACCAATCAATACAGCTGCAACCCTAGAGCGGAATTGAAGAGGAGATAGTTTTTTTCCTCACCACACTTGATTTTGTCCAAGGGATTTTGTCCCTGAAGTGGATCGCTCTAATGCAAACATCAGTAAATACTTATTTCATGATGATCAAGATTCAAAATGAAGAAAATAACTTTGTTAATATATCTTTCACAATTTAGAGTCCATGGGCCACCTTTGGCGCCAAGTTTAAAATTTTAAAATTTGCTATATATATAGTGTTAAAAAAACACTTTTGAGTAAATAGGTGTTGAGGTCAACTTTAGAAAAGAAGGGACAAATTGCATGAATCAAAAATGCAAATCCTCTCAAAAATCTGGAACAAGTTGCAAACTTTAAAATTTCAATGGACTGGTTGCTGTGTTGCACCCAATAGATACTCCCTTGGAGAAACTGCTCATGGTTTAATGAATTTGAGATCATTCATAGATCAAAAAAACTGCCGAGGGTTTAAAGAAGCTGCTGCTAAATAAATAAATATTGAAAATGAAGATGAGTGTTTTAGGTTTTTGTGTTTAAAATTTTTAATAACGTTGTGAGTTTGTGAAACAAGCTGGGTCCAAGATTGATTGAGATCAAACAAGTTCTACCAAAAAATATAAAATGTAGAAGGCTCTGCAGGTTTCTGTCAAAAAAAATAGTTGACTGAATCAAGGTAGCAAAACTTGATGCTGCTGGCTCAACTTAGGATTTTGCAAGTCTACCACAGATGCACGGTCCCTCAAAATTATGTTTTTAGTAGTGTTTTTTAGAGTTTTGGGAACAGGTGGATGGGTTTTAGAGATAGAGATGTTTTTTTCCATATTTTGTGGATGGTGGTAAAAATAATATAAGAAAATTAATCTTTGTAAAACTAAGTAAAAAAAGAGCAAAAGAAGTTGCAATTTATCATTTATGTAAACAATATGAATAAAAGAAGCTCAAATTTGTACAAAGTTGTACTGTTGTACATCTTTTTTTAGGTAAGTGTTACCTTAGGGGGTACCTCCATTTCCTTCAAATAAAAATTACAACTGGTTTTGGGGTGCATCACTCAATGGTATATGTAGCCCACCCCATGAGCTACATCAACCATCCTACCTATAACATTCTAGTCAATAAGACCTTGGTTTTCTTCCACAAACAACATGAATTCAGAGATATCATATTTTTTTTCCACACCTGTTTTGAACAGCTGCCATGCCTTGTCTAATTTCTACTTCCTTTTGTCTTCATTTAAGCTCAAAACAGCCAGTGCGATCCCAAACTTAGGCTCCACCAGGAATTTTTCAATGGCATCCATAACAGTAGTTAAGATCTCCCTACAAACAAAGCGGCTGGCCCCACTAACTCTCTGCAGCTACGACCCCAACACTTGCACATATATTTTGAAGAAGTGCTCCAACACCTCCCCATCGTGGGTATGTCCCTGTGCCCATAAATCTACCCTGATCACCATCATGACTGCAACCTTCTCTTTCTCTTGCATGAATGGAAGCAAAAATGCAATTTGCTCCTCACAGGTCTCTCTTGGGGGGTTGGCACCACCACCCGAAGTGCAATGAAAAACCACACTAAAGTGCACTACCATTATCAATGTAGATCCAACAGTGGCCCCAAACAACAACCAAGCAATGGACGACCACAGGCCCCAAATGGCCTAAAATAGCCCACTGTCACCTTCCAAAGATGTCCAAAGAATCCCCAAGAAATATTGTCGGATCATACAACCCCGACGCTGGCAATGGCAAGTCTTGTCATCAAAAGAATATTGTAGGACAATGGCAGGTTGATGACATAGTCGTGTATAATGGATGTTGCCACCTCAAAACCACCATACCACCCTGAAAATCCATTATCCACTGATTGCTAGTATTAATCCGTCGGTCGCTCTCTGTCAACAATCACCTCCATCTCATTAGGTAGACATAACACCTCTAAGATTGCACTCTCTTGATCCAAGCTAACTCCCATGTTGGCTAGCACGCTAGTTGTCACATTGGCCTCCCTATAAACATTGGAGATGGAAAAGTATTCTAACTTATTCGGCCTTTTCCAAATCAAGGAGAGCCGTCCAAATAATTTCCAATTTTGTATCAAGCACTTTTTAACTGTGTTGATGCAAATCTGTGAAACACATTTGATTTCAACTTCCTGAACACCTTTCTCTAGACAAAGCCAAAGACTTGTGGCTAAGGCTTCTATTTCAGCCTTGTTATTGGTGGCCACCCCAAGTTTCCTTGCCATTTCCCAAACACACTTTCCTCTATCATCACGGATAATGTAGCCAGCACTAGCCACACCTGGGTTGCCTTTGACAGCCCCATCAAAGTTTAATTTGTGTCTTCTGGGCTGTGGGAGGACCCATCTTGCATCCTTCCTGCACTTAGCATTGTGTGAGACCACCAACCTTGGGGGCGTTGGCAATATCCATTTCTTTTGAAGTTCATTGCCCCACTATGTGAATACAGTATCCAACCTTAGGTGACATTTGGCATTTTCCACCTTGCAAATACCAACTTCCAATCTCCCAATAAGTGTTGCTCTTTAAATATTTGTCTATATTTACTCTCCTTCCAAAGGTGCCAGACCACCAAAGAGGGGGAAATCAACCACAAATCCCCCCAAAGATCCTTGAATGTTGTACAACATTTTGTAGAATAGACAAAGAATCTTAATGTCTTCACCACCTCCACCAATGAGTGTTGCTCTTTAAATATTTGTCTATTACTCTCCTTCCAAAGGTGTCAGACCACCAAAGAGAGGGCAATCGGCCACAAATCCCCCCAAAGATCCTTGATTGTTGTACAACATTTTGTAGCATAGACAAAGAATCTTAATGTCTTCACCATCTTGAATGGAAATTGTACCATTATTGTCACACCCCAGATGTTCCATTTTGGAGAACGACCCACAAACCCTAGGGATGTGTCTATTTTGTACACATTTTTAAGCATGCTACAATTTTCATATCTAATGCCTCTATTACTATACCGATCAAGTAATCTGTTGCCACTTTTTTAATGTCCTATGGTGGGATTTTACCAACTCTCCTCTGGCCTATATTTAAGTATGTACTGTAGTCTCACATGCATCTGACAGTAAAAGCCATTTTCATCCATTGTTATCAAATAGTTACATTTTTGAAAACATGATCTAGTCACAGTTACTTTATATGACTTATTGTTTATCTCTTACCATCACCGAGTGGTGTAGATACATTTAATTCATCAATACAAGCACAAAAAATAAACTGGTAGACTTGAAAAAGGGCATATTAATGCACAACAAATAGAAACATGCAAAATTGTTTTGGTTACAACACCCAAAAACAAAAATTTCAGTAGCTCATGTAAGTGTTGAACATGAACTTCGATGCATGCTATCAATAGATCTTTGGAAAATGTCTTCTTGTGAAAGTGACTGATCAATGCAAGTGAATTCCACATGTAAATCAATAAAAATAAGAAAAACAATGTGTGAGAGAAATAATGTAGAGTTACAATGCATATACACAATGGGATCTTTCAACCTAGTTATAAAGAAATCCATCACAATGGATATTTTTGGGACCTTATTTAAAAGAGATAGCTAACTCCACATTTTCTTGATTGTAAATAAACAATATATAATGCTAAGAAATATCTGTAAATAACCTATAGAAATTGTTATGTTTTTGATTAAGGAACAAACAGGTTTTAGAGGAAACCCGAAACCTTTAACAATAAGAAAGCATCAGATAAAACATTAACAGAGCACAGACAAAAAATAGGACACTACCCACAAAGAGATACACAGAAGAAAACCAGGGCAGTAAGGACAAAAACCAACAGAAAACCACAAAACAACCGGCCACTAGGCCAGGTTCCGAAGAATCTCTATTGCTTCCTACTCCAAATTGTTCATGTTGAGAGTAGACTTCTTGATCTCTTGGATGTTGACTATCGCTTGGTCTGCCTTCCTTTTCAAATTAGCTCTGGTCCTGTTACTCGGTCCCCCACTATCCAGTTGCCCTTCCTCATTGTCCAAGTCCAGAAACACAACAGTATTAACCTGATGGGCTTTTTCTAGATTTTCCACCATGGTGTTCATGGTCTGTGTGGTTGATTTTAAAATTTTATGGTTCATAATCAACACTTTGTGGAGAGAACTTTTAATGTTCCTCAACTGCTCCTCCATATCATCTTGCTTACCATCGTGATTGACTTTGAAATCTTGTAATTCCTCCACTATTTTCTTGAGGCATTCCACCATATACTTCTCCTCTTTCGTCCACAACCCAGTAGCCCGACCACTTCCACTGCCTCTGTTGTTGTCCTCCATGGTTTTCTCCAGTTTGCTACTCATGGCTCTTTGGTTTAACTTAATTTCCTTGATTTTGAAGAACACCAATCTCATGAGCTTAAAATTATCCACCACCCCATTGGGGGCAGTAGCAAGCACATCAATGGGAAATTCCCGTTCCTCAAAATAATGATCCCTAGCCTTGAGGTCCATAGGGAAGTAGGATCTCTCTTCTCTGTCCATCACAAGATAGTTGGAGTACTCAGACAACGACTCTGACTGCAGTTCCTCTTCATTAACATCATAAGAGGGGTCCTCCAACATTTTTCTCTTGCCCTTTTTCAAAGAAGAATCCCTAGGTTTACCCTTGTCCTTGTCATCAACCCTGACCTAGGCGACTGGGGAGGCAGAGCCGACATAGCTTTGAAATGATCATAAATAAGGACAAGTAAACCTTCATGAAGGATAGGATACCTAATAGGGCTGTGTCTATGGTTTTTCAAACTAGCATTAAGAGAAGAAGCCAAATAAAAAGGAAATGATATCCTAACGTGGTGCCTAAAATGATTCAGCAGGACGAAGTGATACCCAAAGACTCTGGTATAACGCACATCCAAAGTGACATACTCCATCAGGACATTCAAAACCCTCCTCCAATGCAAGACAATACTATTTGTGTCAAAGTAGCTTCTGGAGGTCCTACGTAATTCTTCCTTCTCAGCCTCTGACTTGGGGAACTTGCTGACCGCTTCATCAGACTACTTCCTATCCCTATAGAATTTTATACCCTCCGTAGATAGGGCAGTTACCTCAGCAATCAATTGTTCATTGATAATAACATGTCTTCCAAATAGGTTAATCTCACCATTATTCCAATCTTTCTCAAAAACCCTAGTTACCTCTGGGTCCTAGCCATGGAGCTTTTCAATAAAAACAGTAATGCTAGCATTCTCCAGCTTCTTCCATAGTTTAGGATTGCTCTTCAACTGCGTGCTGCTAATCAGTTCCACTCTGCGACTTTCGCCACCCATCGTTCCACCAGCAAGAAAGGAATAGTCTAGAACCCTATGGAAACAAACAACTAAAATGCCCAAAAAGCATGTGAAAAAAATCACATGCAACCGGGGGATGAGATAATTATCCCTCAGCCAACTCAAAATAATAATTAATTCGCAGTCCCAAGATTACAGGGGAGGAAACTTAGCCATCACTCGAAGGAATGGGAAATTGCACCTACCTGTGGGTATGATCATACATCATCATAGCTTTGACGTTAGCCTCAAACTCATCCTGCCCCTGCCAGATCACCTTATTCGGATCCTTGACACCTTTGTTGGTGAAGAAATCCGCCACCAATTTATCTCACGATAGACATGCTTTATGAAACTTTTATCAAAGGTATTAATTATTTCCTTAGAGAGATCTATCCAATTTTGTATTGAACATGAGGGTTTTTGTCGACCCTTTAAGCATTGGATAATATTGTTCGAGTCCCCTTCAATCCAAACATATTTATACCTTAATTGGCTAGCCAAATTCAAGGTTTGGAAAATAGTCGAGGCTTCAGCTATGTGGTTGGTCTAAGTGCCGAAAGGAACCACAACAACCGCAATAAAAGCACCATTTTCATCCCTTATCACCCCTCCACTCCCGACAGGCCCAGGATTTCCCTTGGCCATGCCATCAAAGTTGATTTTGAGCCAGCCAGGGGGGGAAGACTCTAGCATATGCCCTCTCTAGGATCCTTAATACTTTTGGACATATTGAACATATCCACATTAATCTTCTAGGCTCCCACAATTCTACAATCATACTCCTGCATATTGACCTTTCCTTTGCCTTTCAACTTCTTGTTAAGCAGATTAAAGTTTTCAATCACAACTCTAGTAATCTTACCAAACACCACTTCCTCTAAGAGAGCAGCATCTCTAAATATTCTGTTATTGCTTTCTTTCCAGATACCCCAGGCAAGGTGAGGGAAGATATAATTCTAGAGTAGATTCAGGGCCCAATTCTTTGAGGGGGCCTTCCACTGGTTATAAAAATCCACAATAGTTCTAGGAAAAACCCAGCTAAGATCCCACATTCAAAGAATCCTACACCATATGGCGTGAGCAAATGGACAAAGAAGAAATAGATGTGAAGAGGTCTCAGCCTCAACACAACACAAATAGAACCTGTTAGGAAAAGAGAACCCCCTCTTATGAAGATTATCATTAGTAAGCTGCTTATTCTGAAGAAGGATCCAGACAAACAAATTAACTTTCAGAGTAAGGTTGTTCACCCACACCTTATCCCAAGCAGGAACATCAATGCCAGAGTAATAAGAGGCCACATCAGAAGAGACAGAGTAGGTACTAGAGGGTGAAAGCTTCCAGATCAAATTGTCCTCCCTCCCTTGAGAGTTAATCTTAATAGAGTTAAGAAGAACCTGCAGAGGTTGAAGATCTTGATTGATAGAAGAGATCTCAACCCACTGATCATTCCTCCAATAATCCCCAACCAACCAACCAAACCTAGATTTGCAGTCCTCCATATAGATACTATAGGTAGGATTATTACACAGACACTCCTTGCCAATCCACCTATCTTCCCAAAACTGAGTTTTCTGTCCATCACCCACCTTCCAAAAAGCTTCTTTACTAGCCAGGTCTCTAGCTTTAATTGTATTGTTCCAAAGAAAAGAACTAGAGGGAAGGTTCTGAGAGTTGAGGAAATATTGAAGGGAATTAACCTCCCTCAAGTATTTGCTACGCCCAATAGAATTCCACTCCCAAATTTCCACAAAAGTTCTCCAAACTTGCTTAGATAGGAGTGCTTTATTAAACACTTTGATACTTCTAAGACCAAGGCCTCCAAGCTTCCTAGGTCTACACACCCTCTCCCAAGCCACCAATGGAACTCTCTTCTTCTCCTCAACCCCCAACCAGAGGAACCATTTCTGGATCTTTTCAATAATATCAACAAACTTAGCTGGAATCTTGAACAAACTAAGAGCATAAACAGGCAGATTTTGTAGAGAAGCCTTAAGTAACAGAACTTTATTGGCTTGACTCAAAAGGGCGCCTTTCCAACTAGCTAACTTCCTATTGAATTTATCGACCAGAGAAACCCAGAAGGAGTCCGAAGGTTTGGACCCTAAGGGAAGGCCCAAATAAGTTGAAGGAAAGGGATGAACACCACAACCCAGGATATTAGCAATCTTCCTCTGTCTATGCTCAGGGGTATTGAAAAAATAGAGAGAACTTTTAGTCCTATTAATCTTTTGCCCTGAGCCCTCCTCGTAAAGAACAAGACAACTCTTTAAATCCCGGGCTTCACCAATAGTAGCACTTCCCATCAGCATCGTGTCATCCACAAACTGCTAGTGTGAACAGACCAGATTAGCCGAGGAGGGTTTTAGACCTTTTAGGCTGCCTTCAGTCACTACTTTATGCATAATCCTCCCAAGGCTTTCAGCCATAAGGGTGAAAAGAATAGGGGAGACAAGATCCCCTTGTCTGACCCCTCTTGACACTTTGAAGAAGCGGGAAGGAGACCCATTTATAATCATTGAGGTGCTCGTGGTAGAGATCAATTCCCATATTAATTGGAGAAATTTTTTAGAAAAACCAAAAGCTTGTAAGAGATTAATCAAGAATTTCTAGTCCACCCTATCATAGGCCTTAGCCATGTCCAGTTTAAGCAAGAAGCCTTGGTTTTTTGAAACTTCGAGGGAGTGGATTTTCTCATGAACCGTAATTATTGAGTCTAGAATATGTTTGCCCAGAACAAACCACTCTGTTGGGGAGAGATCAGCATAGGGAGAACCCCAAGCAACCTAGAAGTAATCACTTTAGATATAATCTTGTAAAAAGAGTTGCATAAGCTAATAGGACGGAAAGAATCAAAAGAGTTAGCTCCAGGGAATTTAGGTATCAGGAGAATGAAGGTAGCATTAAGCTCTTTCAATGGTTTCCTAGCCTCAAAGAATTCTTTAACGACATTCATTATATCATCATCAACAATTTCCCAAAAAACTTGGAAAAAGAACATTGGGAAACTGTCTCGGCCAGAGGCCTTATTGCCTTCAAAAGAGAAAACAACCTTCCTAACCTCATCCTTTGAAGGGATAGCCATCAAGAGCTTATTATGCTGTTCATCCAAGGCATTAGGTATGGCCTCAATAAGGGTGTTTTGAGCCTCTACATTCAATTCTTCACCCACTGAAAGAAGGTCAGCAAAGAATTGAATAGCTTCACCTCTAATCTCTTCCTCTCTCTCAATTTTGACCCCATCTTTCATAATATAGGAAATTCTATTAGAAGCCCTATGTTTCATGGTAGTTAAATGAAAAAACCTGGTATTCTTATCCCTAGTAGAAAGCCAAGCACATCTAGATCTATGTTTCCAATAATCCTCTTCCTTCGAGATAATATTATGATATTTAGAGAAAATTTCATTTTCCTTCAGGATGATATCCCCAACATAACCATCTCTTTGGATATAGTCTTGAATATCCCTTAAGTCATGTTGAATGTCAGCTTTTGACTCAAAAATATCCCCAAAAACCTCCTTGTTCCAAGTCTTGATCCTAGATTTGACTTCGCCAAGTTTCTTAGCCACCCTAAACATGGCAGTACGGCTAACATTTATGTTCCACCACTCATGAATGCAATTAAATTTTTTAGGATGAGATAGCCACATTTTCTCAAATCTGAAAGGAAAATTCCTCTTACCTGACATAGATTCCGCCATAAAACTTATAGGGAAATGATCTAAGCCAATTCTGGAGAGATCATTTAACGAACAACAATAGTCCTTCAGCCAATTATCTAAGATTAGAGCTCTGTCAAGCCTAACTTGAATGAGTTCATTCCAAGCTCTCCTATTAGACCAGGTGTAGGTAGCCCCTTTGAGGTCCATATCATGCAAGCATTGAGAATTGATAAAGTTCATCAAATCCAACTTACTATCCAACTGAATTTGAGATCCACCAATTTTTTCAGACTCTAGCAAGGGTGTATTAAAATCCCCCATGATGATCCAGTTCTCATTCGGAAAGCACGACCTAAAAAACTCAAGTTTTTTCCAAAAATTTCTTCTAGCAATTTTATTGTTGGGTGTATAAATATTAGACAAAATCCAACTGAAGCCATCTCTGATATGCCTAAATTGGGTAGCCACATGGTTAGCATCTTCCAGAATTGGAGTACCTTGAATACGGTTCTGATTCCAAAAGGTCACCAAGCCCCCAGAGGCACATTCCAAACCACAGCCTTGCACACCATCATTCTTAAAAATCTTAATCATCTCCACACAATCTCTGGACATTTTAGTCTCCTAAATGATAAGAATATCCGGCTTATGATCTCTAGCAAAATTGTGCAAAATTTCCTGTTTATGGGAACTGCTTAGTCCCCGAATATTCCATGACATAATTTTCATTTTTTAGATGGAGTTCTACATAAATCCAGGATGGTTTTTTGAGTTCCATCCGTAATGTTTTGAATACACTCCAGCTCTCTGTGCCATTTAGTTGATTTTCTACCTGAACCTTTCGGCATTCCCACATCCACTTTGGCCCTATTTCTTGTAGAAACCCCCACTATATTATTCCCCTTTTTACTCTTCTTCTTCTCAACTTTAGTGTATAGGTTTTCCTCTTCTAGTTCTAGATCCTCTAAGCCCATAAACTCTCACCCATCCATAAAGACATCTATTGTAGCAACTCTATATGATAGGGTATTGCTATCCTCATTCCCCCCCTTGGGAGATCCAACTGAATTCCCAAAAGTAGATTTCACTATCTTCAGAGAACTATGTGGCTCCACATGACCTGGAGAGTTAGACTCCCCCGACCTCTCATAGACCTTCTCCCCCCTTTCCAAGCTCTAGTGTGAGTGAGAAGTATCCTCTAGACTATCAGTTACTGAATTTGGGATAATGCTCAGGATCACATTCTGCTTTTCATCCATCCCTCCTACTATTCTGTCATCCACCTCCTAGGAAGCCTTGGTTCTCAAATCGACCTCTGCTCTTTCAGGACCTTTAATCTCACTTTTAGGATTTGCAAAGCTTTCAAATCCTTTGCAAGAATACTCAACTTTTCTTTTTTTTGGGCTGAAGTTACACTCTCCGCTAGCTATCAGTCCTTCCTTAAATAACTCAGCACTTTTCTCCTCCTCCAGAGGCTTCTCCACTGATTTAACCTTCCACATCCTAGCCTCCTTAGGAGCCACCTTTTCATTGAGTTTAAGCTTCTTATTTAGGCATTTCTTCGCCTAGTGCCCAACTTTTTTGCAAGTAAAACACACAAAGGGTAAAGTCTCAAACTCTACATTCTGGGTCCATTTTCCAAGTTTTGAAACTATCTCAATCGATGAAGGGAGATTTGAGGACTGGGTAACCCCCCACACATATTCTATAAAAAACTAGCCTCTTTCTGGATGAGGTCATAGAGTCAATGGATAGAAGTTCCCCAAAGGAGCTAGCAATCTCTCTAAACACATCCTCATTCCAAAACTCCAGTGGTAAACCAAGTAAACACACCCAGACAGGTACTGCCTCGAAGGCATCATCTGAGAAGTTCATTTCTGGAGACCACTTCCTAATAGCTAGAGATGACTTGCCAATAACCCAAGGGCCCCCACACAGAACTACAAGTTTATCTTCTTCACAAGAAAAAGCAAAAGAGAAGAAGCCTTTAGGTAGAGCCGCAACCTCTACTTGTCCTTTAACTCTCCATCTCTTCTTCACAAAGTCCCTGACCACATCAATATTTGGTCGTGGACCCATAAATTTACCAACCAAAGACGACTCCATTACAGATACATTATGGTCTATTACAGGATCAAGAATCAGAATGACAAACTTCCCACTCTCCGGTGATGAGATATTACTAACTGGGGGAAAAATGGATTTTCCAACCGGCTTGGTTCCAAAAAGTGAAACCCACTTCTTCTTAGGATCCTCCCGTGAATGATCCCTAAAAGTTTTGTCCTCGGCCTGGTTTCCAAGGCATCCGAACCCACAAGCCCCATCCTTTGATGAAGAGTTAGGGGAACACTTACCTTTAGATTCGACCTTTCCACCTGGATCCCCGCCTTTCTTTGGGCCCCAGTCCTCGGACACTGCGCCCTCCTTTTCCTCGTCTGCATTCTCACTTGCCGCATCCCCAAAAAGGTTGTCCCCTGGTCTAGAACTAGCATCTTTCGAACCAGCCTCCCATTGCTGCCCAAAAAATTTAAATCCTCTCTCCCGCCTAGTGCTCATCCTCTCCAACCTAACTGTTTACAGAAATTGTTATGTTGATGGATGTGTTTTTGGTTTATTTTAGTAGTGTAGATGTGAACTTCCCTACCTTATTATAGGTCCCAATGGATATCTATGGAACCTTTGAGAGAGATAGCTCATTCCACATTTTATTGATTGTAAATACTGTTAGAGTAATAAGTTATTTCACTTAATTAATTGAATTATATTGGTTAATTAATTAAGTCACTTATCACTTTAGTTACTTAAGCTAAACTTAGGCACATTAATAATTAATTATTTATTAATTATTAAGTGTGCACACTAGGGTTTCCCTTTAAAGTTTTCTTTAGGGTTTCTTGATCTCCTTTTATAAGGATTGATAGCTTTCATATCTTCTTGAAAGTTTTCTCTCTTCTATAGCTTTTTCTTATTGAAGATAATTGCATATATTATTTTGCAGATCTCTTGCGTGGAAGGTGTACTTATTTTTTGTTTGATCCTATGGCTCATGGTTTTGTGCTTGTTTCACAATTCTAACATGGTATCAGAGTGTGGATTTAGCGAACCCCTTCTCGATTTATGAGATTTTCTTTCTTCAACAAGGGTTGCAGGTTTCAGATCTGAATCCCATTTTCTCTTTTGAAAATTTTGGAGGTGAGAATTTTTTGGAGCATTTTGGTGCAAAAAGGACCTCGCCGTTGGATCCAGATCTATCGAGAAAGTCAGATTTAGCTTTTGTTTTGCTTGATTTCGACTCCAAACGCCAGATCTACAAGGTTTTGAAGCGGTTGCTTTATCTCCAGATCTAGAGGGTAGTTGTATTTTTGGTGCATTTTGAGACCGAATGAACATCACCATCACGCTCAGAAGGCCCAAAAACCCTAAGATCGCCTGTCAAATCATCAAAATTCGAGCAATTGACCTATGAGGCAAAAAAATTTTACTTATACGACCGTCTACACGCAGATTGAGGTATTCAAAAAAAAAATCATCGGAAAGAGGATTCAGAGACTTTCCATTGGTGTAGGTATTTTTTGGAGATTTTTTCTCAGGTCTCTGTTATTTCCAATCAAAGTTAGATCTTCTTTTCGAGAGTTGTCTTTAGTGTTTTCGACATAACTTTTGCATACGATGTCGAAAATGGGAAAACAAGATATCGTCAGAGAGCTATTTTCGAGCTCTTCACAGTGGTATAGGTGGTTTCTAGATTTGATTTTTTATTTTTTCCATAAATACTTCTTTTCAGCTGTTGTATTTTTTGGACTTTATGGGCTCACTTGCATGTATTTATCATCTGTAAATGCACTAAAATAAAGTGCCTCAGCTTTGTATGTGTAGTATTGGGATTCTTGCACATCACTTTGTGCCTTTTTGTACTCACACTATGATATAAAGTGACATGGGGGTAGAATTTTTCCTTTGTTTTCCTTCATACATTTCTCATGCGTATGTGACTTTTGTTTTCACATCCTTTCTAGCAGCTTGTCCTTTCATGTTTTCACCTTTAGATGTTCTTGGTTCCTCTTCATGCACTACTTTCAGGCATTCAGTTTCAGTGTACCTGTCATGCCTCTCCCTTGCCAGCATTATGGGGGGTTTCTACTATTGGTACTATTACTTCCTTGGTTTCGTTGGAGTGAGCTATGTATACAGTATTTGTTCCTATGTACTAGGCGGATGTAGCGGCTAGTTACCCATGCATTTCAATGAGATGAAACACTTACCATATGGACACTTTTGCATTCCTATTTTTGGAGGCAACCTTCCATTTTGACTTGATCAGATCTTCAGACTTTTGGTACCTTTGCCATCTGTATCTTTGAGTTCCAGGTGTTTTCCTTTGTTTTCCATCTGATTCGAGTAGTGTCATTGGGGGCACTCATACAAATTCTTGTCTTCTTGATCCTAATCACAGCGAAGGTTCTTCTTTCAGAATTTCAGCAGTTCTTCGAGAGAGAGTTTATAGCTTCTTCATGCTTCTGTGGTGTTCTCTTTGTTCCTATCTTTTGGGACAACCTTGCCTTATTTGGAGGCTTCTTCAGTCCTTCACTTGGCTTTCATCTCTTTTTGGAGTGGAGTTTTTCCCATGAGGTTTTCTCTATTTCTCCACATTATAGAGATCTTATGCTTGTACATGGGTACCTTACTTGGCCATGTTGTCGAGACCAATCTTTGCTTTCATGCATCTTTTCCTTAGTGTTTTAGTTACTTCCTAAGTTCATCTTAAGGGGGGTGTTAGAGTAATAAGTTATTTCACTTAATTAATTTAATCATATTGGTTAATTAATTAAGTCACTTATCACTTTAGTTACTTAGCTAAACTTAGCACATTAATAATTAATTATTTATTAATTATTAAGTGTGCACACTAGGGTTTCCCTTTAGGGTTTCTCGATCTCCTTTTATAAGGATTGATCTCTTTGTAATTATTCATGGGAGAATATTTGTAGCTTTCATATCTTTTTGAAAGTTTTCTCTTCTGTAGCTTTTTTTTGTTGAAGATAATTGCATATATTTGTTTGCAAATCTGTTGCGTGGAAGGTGTACTTGTTTGTTGTTTGATCTTGTGGCTCATGGTTTTGTGCTTGTTTCACAATTCTAACAAATACAACAATATATAATGCTAAGAAATGTCTGTAAATACCTTACATTGTTATGTTGATGGATGTGTTTTTGGTTTATTTTAGTAATGTCAATAAACTCCCCTACTATACTATGGCCATCCTACCTTTTCTCTTGGAATAATCTGCACTTGGAATTGTTGTGATCTTTGTTACTTGTCGATATTATGTTGATTTCCCTAAGATGAATATGGAGTACTAGTGTATCATTTTTAATCAAATCAAATCACTTCTGATTATGATTTACAAACTTCTTCCTTACCGATGAAGAATGTACAGGTTAAAAACTTTTGTTGTCTGAATGATTATGACATGTACAGGTTAAAAACTTTTGTTGTCTGAATGATTATGACATAGTTTTTACTTCTTCAAAAAACATTGTGGCAATGATGAGGATTGATCTAATGTCAGAAGTGAAACACTTTTTAGGGAAAGAAAACACCTTTCATTAGGGCATGAAAACAATGCACACATTGCTTGCAGCAGCGGCCATGGTGGCAGTAGCTGCAAACACGAAGATGTCTAGTCTATCTTAAGACCTTTCTATAGGCAATTCTTGTCACTTTGCTTTTAAAATCCATGATTTTGAAGTTTTAGCAGCTGTAGTTGCTTGTTGGGCTAATGCTAATGGTATCTAAAGTTACATTCAGTGATGATTCTCTTAAATAAAAAAACTTCTACCACTAGTAGAAGGTAGCAAATAAATGACTACGTGACTAAAAAATTTAGTCACGCGACTAAAAATTTTAGTCACATGACTAACACTAGTAGAATTTGGCAAATAAATGACTAATTTGGTCATTTATAAGTGACTAATTTGGTCATCAGGTAAAATCACAACTAAATGACTAAATAAATGAATAATATCAGACAAATAAAAATTACTAAATAAATGACTAAATAATTGACTAAATTAATGACTATTACTCTATTATTTTTTCTTTCAAATTTGATCATAATCCATAGAGCTTAAGCCCCCCTCATGGGACCCCTACCTAAGCGGGCCATTTGGCTGCCTAGGTTGCTTGATGCACCAGAAATACTTATTGTGTGGAAGGCATTGGCTCTCGGTGTAGTCTTAAGGCCTTCACATATTTTATAAAAAAAATTAACATTTACATTCTTTAACTTTTATTACTCATTATGTTAATGAATCATTAATGTTTTTAACTATGATTTGAAGCCAGTTTGATTTCCTATTGTGTTAGCATGTCAAATGTATCAAAGAGCAATTGTGGTCAATTTCACTAATAAAATATGATTTAAACAATCCAATTGCATTTTGAGGGCTATCTTTCATTTCAAAACACAAATAAAGATGACTAAATAATTAGTCACACATAAAAATTAGACAATATGATATTAAAGTGGTTAATTAAAAAAAATTGAATTGAGGGAGTGTATTGTATTATAATATAATATAATAATAATATATTATATTACAATACAATATATTATAATAATAAATTATAATATAATATGATATTATATAATATATATTATTATATAATATTATATTAAATACTAATATTATATTATTATTATATATATAATATATTATATAATAATATAATATAATTGTTATAATATAATATAATTGTTATATTATAATATAAATATAATATT
This sequence comes from Sequoia sempervirens, assembly GCA_007258455.2. Classification (NCBI taxonomy): domain Eukaryota; kingdom Viridiplantae; phylum Streptophyta; class Pinopsida; order Cupressales; family Cupressaceae; genus Sequoia; species Sequoia sempervirens. The sequence continues at coordinate 44,476 of VDFB02084753.1, forward strand.
ATAATATATTTAAAAGTGGGAGATTTAATTTTGAAATCAAAATAAAATGAAGTAAAGAAGCGGGAAAGTGGGCAATGGTATTTGACTTTTCTAATAAAAATCATAAAAAGGTACCTATTTTCTTTAATACAATGTGAAAAATCAACCATTCAGCCTAGGGTAATGAAAAAACCCTAAATCAAAAAGAAACCAAGCCCTGATCCCATTTCATTTTTCACTTGTATTTTTGGAGAAGATTCTCATTCCATTTTTCACTTGTATTTTTGGAGAAAACTCAGCACTGCCATGCCTGGGTAGGGTTTGAGAGTGGAATGGTGACTCATTCTGTTGTTTCTGATGATTTTCCTGAAAAAAAAATCTTGCAAAGGTAAGTCTTTGGTTTTGAAACTGAAAAATATTCTCCATTTTGAAGCATTTTATTGAGCTCACTTGGCCACGACTGAGTATTTTTTTTTTGTATTTCCTTTGCTTACCATTTGTTGATATCTCTCATCTTTGTTTGACAACCATTGGAGTATCTTTGAGGCTCATTTCTTAAGACTTTGGAGGGCGTCTCCTTTACAACAATCTTGTGTAAGTTTCATTATTCTTATCTCTTAAATTTCTATGAGAATAGGCTTGATTCAAGCTCAGTAGAGGCAATATGATAAAAACCCTTGTATCTCCTTGCACAAATCTTGATGGGTTACTTTCTTTCTATAGAAAATGTAAAACTTTGCACTCTCAACTTACTATTTTCATTATTTTGAGGGCTTTCTATGTTCTAATGGCCATGACCTTCATAGCATTTTGGGTATTTTTCTTTCTGTTCATTTTCTCTTCCTCATGGTTGTGTGGTAGAGACCCAATACTCAATAAAAAAACTTTTGTATACTTGACGTTTCCACAAAGGAAACTCCAAAAATTATATAAATGGCATGCCCTGAAATTCTTTCTTTAATTTTCTTTAATGCTCTTCATCAAGTAAAGTGTCTGATTGTGAATGGGATGAATGACATATTGGACAGGAGCAGCCAAAGTGTGTTTGAATTCCCAGAGAGCACCTTCATAACTGAGAGAATTATTATATTTATTGGAAATCTTGATTTTAATAGAGGGCTTTGTTTCACTTCTTTCCACTTAATATCACAACTTTTGGCATTTCCTAAAATCTCTGGCCTATTTTCATTCATTTTCAAATTTTGTTCTTGAAGTAGATTTTGTAAATAATCTAGCCTTGTATTCTTGAACCCATTTTATTCTCACAGTGCTTTCAATAATTTTGAGCACATTCACAACTTCATAGTGTATCTTCCATTCATGGTTGCAGTCAATAATATACATTTAAGTTTTTTAAAAGTTTTTAGCTTTTCTTAAATAATTTTATTACAATAGAATTTTAGTTATCAAGAGACATTCTAATAATTTTTTTAGTTTTTCTTAAATAATTTTATTACTAGCTTTGTTTTTTTGAAGCAATCTTTGTTTTTTAGTTTTTCTTTTTCATTAGAAAAGAAAAACAAAAAAGAAAGGTTGCTTTTATATCTAAATTAGTCATTGTTAAATTAGAAATTAAAATTTAATTTAAATTTAGAATGAAATTTAAGTTTTTAGTTTTTTCTTAAATAATTTTATTACTAGCTTAATTTTTTTGAAGCATTCTTTCTTTTTTAGTTTTTCTTTTTCATTGGAAAAGAAAAACTAAAAAAGAAAGGTTGCTTTTATATCTAAATTAGTAATTGTTAAATTAGAAATTAGAATTTAATTGAAATTTAGAATGAAATAATGAAATTGAAGTTTTTAGTTTTTCTTAAATAATTTTATTACAATATAATTTTAATTATCAAGAGACATTCTAATAATTTTTTTAGTTTTTCTTAAATAATTTTATTACTAGCTTAGTTTTTTTGAAGCAATCTTTCTTTTTTAGTTTTTCTTTTTCATTAGAAAAGAAAAACTAAAAAAGAAAGGTTGCTTTTATATCTAAATTAGTTATTGTTAAATTAGAAATTAGAATTTAATTTAAATTTAGAATGAAATTTAAGTTTTCAAGATATTGTGGTGATTCGATTTAAAGAATAATACAATAATTGAATCCAAAATAGAAAAAGTAGAGATTATTTCTTTTGCAAATACATTTCTTTTGCAATATCACTAATTTTTATGCATTTTTTATTTATTAGACTTGCTTTGATAATCTAGTAATATATTTAAGATATTACTTTGATATTTATTCTTTTGCAAATGCATTTCTTTTGCAATATCATTAATTCTATGCATTTTTATTTATTAGAATTAGTCTAATACTTATGGGTATCTGCATTTAAGATATTCATTGTTTACAACTATTTAGTAATATGTTTATGGACAATACATAGCAAGGAAATATTGCTATGATAAGCTAGTAATATTTAAGATATTACTCTGATATTAATTCTTTTGTAATATCATTAATTCTATGCATTTTTATTTATTACTTACTCTAATGCTTATAGGTATATGCTTTTAAGATATTCGTTGTTTATGCTACCTAGTAATATGTTTATTTTTTGATTGTGGATAGGTACAGAGCAAGGAGAAAATGCAAAACCAGTGCCTTACTAGATGCATTTACTGCTCATCTCATGTGCAATAGTGGCATTACTGAAGACATACATTCACACCATTTAGTTTTAGTTTTTTTTTCAATTTTAAAAGTATAATAAATTAGCAGTTTGCATACTGCAAAAGATTTTGTATTCAAAACTCTATATATAGAGTTCTTTGTAACATATTTTATATACAGTTTGAATATATAGAGAATTATTTTCCAATGTTGTTTCAATCCCAAATTTGTTGAAGTTTTAATAACATGAGAGCTTTAAAGTTTTATATTATTCAATCACAAAAGAATTTTCTCTTGGTTTGCAATTTCATAGACTAGTTATTGTAATAGTATTCTCCAAACATAAGAGTTTGCATACACATCTAAAAGCATTAGTTCATAAATGACTAAATAAATGATTAACATGACTAAATAAATGACTAAACCATTTCTAAATAAATGACTATATAATGACTACCATGACTAAATAAATGACTATTATGACTAAATAAAATGACTACTATGACTAAATAAATGACTACCATGACTAAATAAATGATTCCCATGACTAAATAAATGACCAGTTAACAATAATCAATGACTAAATTAATGACTAAATATATGACTAAATTAATGACTAAATATATGACTAAATAAATCACTACCATGACTAAATAAATGACCAATTAACAACAATCAATGACTAAATTAATGACTAAATCAATGACCAAATCAATGACCAAATCAATGACTAGATAAATGACTAAAATAGTTTAGTCATAAATTTGGTTGTGTTATAAATGACCGGCAATAAACTACTAATGGTCACGTGACCAAAATTAGTCATTTATATGCAATTTTTAGTAGTTTATTTAGTCATATATTGTTGTTTTTGTACTAGTGTACTTTTTTAATAAAGTTTATGGGTCTTTGGCTAAGACCTAAAACAATGGATAATTGAACTAATCTCCATAATGAATGTTGGTTTTGTGGAGAAAGTTTCCATATCCTTTTTTTAGCTAAAAGAGGACATAGATCTGATTTTTAGAAGTGGTAAAGACGATTATATTTTAAAACATTGGTTCATGGATTTTGATCCTGCTTAAGATATGTCCAATGTAGTTCCTGTTTAGGTGAAACTTCCCCATCTGTCTCTGATTTTTTAGGATACAAATCGTTGGCTACCATTGGTAGCACTTTGGGCCACTTTATTGATAAGGCTAAGCCAAAAGACAACTCTACATGTTTTTGAATCTATGAGGAAGTAGATTTGAAGAAATGTTTCCTTGAAGCCATTGAATTAAATCTAGATGGATAGGCATTTATGCATAAATTTGATTATAACTTGTTGCCCTTCAAATGTAATGCATGCCATATTCTGAACATGGCCAACTAAGGACTGCAAAAAGATCAGAATGTACTTCAAGCACCTCAAAGTACTGAAATCACCTTCATCAAGATCAGAATGTGCTTTAAGCACCTCAAAGCGCTGAACTCACCTTCATCAAGATCAGAATGTGCTTCAAGAACCTCAAAGTGTTGAACACACCTTCATCACAACCAAAGCAAAAATATGTCTTCAGCAAGAAATAACAAGTGGAATTAGATTATCAAATAGGGTCAAACTATTGTTGTTTTGAATATGTGTGAAATCCTAGGAGGACATACTCAAGGCCTTTCAAAAGGGGAAATGAGCAATAGAGTTGAAGTCAATTTGAGGGAAGTGCAAAGGGTTGTATGACAACAACGCTCTTTGGAGGGAGGGGAAATATAAAAATGTTAATTTGAAGATCATTTGAGACAAAAGTAGTAGGAGGTAGACTAATTACAATTGAAAACAACCAATAAAAAAAATAGTGGTTCTTCCAAAGAATTGTCACATCCCCACAAAACCAACTTCTAAGACACCCTTAGTTCTAACGTAATCTGGATTGGAGAAGTTTCCAATTCTGTTGTTTTTTTAGGGGTGTGTGTACATGTGTGCCTATGTGTATGTAGACAATTAATGTAACGATCATTAATGAACCTAGTTTATTTTATTTTACATGGACTATTGAATTATCATGTCAATTATGCTTACATCTATCTAAATTGAGCATGTATGAATGTATTCACGAATAACCTAGACTAATATTTATTTGTTCAAATTTGTGGGAGGAGTAAATTCAATCTTGTGGGTGTGAAGGTGCAAGCTAATGTGGACTATGTATTCTGATCCTACAAACACTTAAGTGTATGTGTGGTCTAGATTGAGGTTCAACCTAAGTTACTGGTCTTGGTATGCGTACAACAAAAAAATTCCTTTAGTATGGGTACATGTTTGGCAATATATATATATATGTGTGTGTGTGTATGTATGTGCATATGTGTGTGTGTGCCTATCTAAATACCTCATAATTGGGAATCAAAAAATTATTTAAATACCTTATAGTTTTCAAAAATGAAAATTCTCATAAATTCAAAATTTAGTGAGTTTTAATACACAATAAAAAATCTTCATATTGCTCTCTATACAAAGAATCAAAGTCAACATTTGGTTCAATTTCACTTGAACCAAAATGAGTTACAATGTCACTTCCACTAGCCATGTACTATACAAGTTGTCTCATCTAAAGAGATTTCTAGCAAGTTGTGCAACAATAAAGTCAAAACACTCAAGAGTTAAATCCCAATTTCTCGTCACCCCCTCATTGTAATCAATTCTCTTACGTGATGAGATCATAATAACTAGTGGGGATCTAGGAGTGGAGACCTCAATAGAGTTGTGTAATTTTCGTCTCCAAAATTAAAATAGAACCCAATGCCATTTGTACATAACACAGTAAAACTTTTTCTGGTGTCTAAACCTTAACTACATGGTTTCATCATCATTGTCATTGTTACACCTATTGCACAATTTATGGTCCTCTACCACTCATCTCAACTTTTGTTGCCCAATTTACTTTGTTCTACCAACAACCTATAATGAGATTGCCTGATTCTAAGTTCCTTGGCATCATCCAATGATCAAGTCACATAGTAAACTAGCTTGTCATGCATTTTCACTGCTTGATAACCCTTACACTTGGATTGTGTGGTTTAGAGACTTTTGCCAACTTTGGAGCTTGAAACAAGCGACTTAGATTGCTATTTGCAGTTGAAAATGATAGTGATGGATCTAGAAAGGATGACCATATTATTGATATTATTACGTGGCTCATTATTAATATTATTGTCAAGTTGCTAGGCTATTTATTATTAATCGATTTATTATTTATTTATAGTTTATTAAGTAAAAAAATATTAATTTTTTATTTATTTATAATCTATTTAAATATATTACAAATAAAAAATAATATTTATTTATATTAATTATTGTTATATAATTATTATGAATATTGTTTGTAATTTTTAATGTTTTGTATATGTATATATATTGTACCACTGTACACAACTGTATCAAATTCTAGAAAAAAAAATGTCATTGTGAATCCAAACTTTGAACCCATACCCAAATCAAAACCTAAACTGACAACTTAAGTCTCAGTGGTGCATTATGGTCTATATATTAATTTGGGATTTAAGTGAAGAGACATAACCCTTTATTAAGATTGTAATTGTACTTGACTAATAGATTAGTTATCTTAATTAGTTATATGAAAATAGTAAAAATTAAGGGAACTTTGAACAATTAGATATAAATTTAAAAAGTGTGGCTATTAAAAATGTTTTTACTATAGAGGTTAAAAGTCAAAAATAGTAATGAAGTTGAAATAAGACTTCTAATTGATTCCTTGTCAACTTTCTTGAGAAGGAGTCAACTTTATTAAAATCATAGTAGAAAAATTTATTTGTTGAGAAAATGAGGAAAGGATAGAGAATTTTTTTAAATTCTAATTTAATCAGAGAAAATTTGGATTTTTGAAACACACAGAAAAATGCAAAAAAGAGAGAAAAACTTACTATAATTTAAATTTGAAGGTATTTTAATAGCATATAAATATAGAAAAATTTGAGTTTTGGTATCTACTGGTTAAGGAACTTCAAACTTTATTTGAAATTGACAAAAACATAGATGATGTACTTGTATGAAATAATTTGAAGGCAAACATTTCCTACTCAATGTCCATGATTCTATAGTTTATAGTCTTTTATGAAAGGTAGGAACAAATCTCAGTTTCTTGCATTTATCAAGGTTACTGTTTGTGCAAATCAAATTTAGCATCTCTCCGCAAACTTGCAAACTATAAAATTTTATTGTTTGAAAGATTTCTCAGGGTAGATCTCAAAACTTTGAGAAAATTCAAGAGAAAAAGCTATGGGAAACAAATTAATAGCAACTTATTCTAGACTTTAAGCACTCCAATGAAATGGCTTTGCTAGTTATTGCAGAACCATACTCTATTACTTTGAATCAACAAGGTAGACATGTGAAGGCATTGAACACTGAATGGCAACATGTTATTAAACAAACAAAATAATCAGGCTTTACAAATACCTTCAACAGTCACTGAAATTAGTTTTTAAAAATTTGTGATTGTATCTTGCATTTGGATGGGTTTTCTTTCCCATACTTGAAGTCTGAATTTGTAGTATGAATGAGCTGAGTCGAAGTCTGAAGGAGCAATCATGAGAGTCACTGTTGCTACTTACAGACACAAAAATGACAAGGTAAATTGTGTTCAATCAAACAAATAAAGAAGAATATGTGTAAAACAATATGCTGACTAAAAGTTGCTTGTTAAAGTCAAAAATATTAAAAAATGAGCATAACCATGTTTTGGATGATTAAATTGTGATTTTTCACAACTATTTGGGTAAAAGTCTGCAAAAAATCAGTGCAAGTGATTTATTCCTTAAACCTTAATTTTTTATAGGGAAAAATCATCAGAATATGCTATTCAAGTATTCTACTTGAATGCACACCCCACATGATCATCAACAAAAGCAAAGAGATAAAGGCTTTTGTTATGGATAAGTTTTGCAAGTGTATATGGGGTGAAGTGCTAGGGATAAAGAAGAAATATTATCTTGAGTTCAACCCCACATGATCATCAACAAAAGCTTACATAGGGGCTAGTATGTCACAAAGAGCCAAAATTCTTATTTCCCAATTAAGAACTAACTCTCATCAACTTTGAGGTGAAATAGGGTGGGTCGTGGAAAAGGCCTAAAGAAGCATGGGAAGAAATTGTGTGTATTTTTGTTCTACTGGTGTAGTGGAATCATAAAAATGCTTTATTATGGAGTGTCATGCCTTTAGGAACATCAGGGACAAACATGTCAATATCTTAATTGTTGTTTCTTGTTACAGTTAATTCAGCGAGGGGACTGTTGAGAAATTTTTGGAGCTCATTATCACCTTGAATAGGAAAAGTATTGTAAAATCCCTAACCTGTATTTTGTGAAACAAACTCAATTTTTCTGATTTTAGTGAGTTGGAAATTTGTCAAACACTTTGTAATATGCTTACCAATGTGAATTTTTGAGTGTGAGAGTTATAGGACAGCTTGTTGCAATATTTAGATCATTAAACATTCACCATTGCATATCAAATTATATGGATAAGAAATGGACATTTAGTCAAACAGTTTGCTACACTTCATTATCATTGGAAACTAATATGATAACAATTGACAATGCTGATATAAATCAGAAATACAGGAAATATTAACAATTCAAGATATCCAACCTTTCAAATGCCATATATAATGCAATGGATGATCCATAACCCTTGAAATGGCCGGGCAAAAATATTAAGTTGTAGAATTAAACAATCCTACAACAGCTACTCCTATGAATAGCACCAAAGCATCTCCTAATGGGTGGCTAGCTCCAAGGACTCCATAAATGAGTGCAGGAAGTGGTACCACACTTCCTAACAACATACCATGTCTCAATGAAACCCCACACAACCTTTCCAATGTGAAATATGTGACCATAAAAGGCAGCATCCAACCCTTATTTATTCCAATGCCCCTCTAGCAAATTAAACCATGTTCATTCATCTAAATCTACCTCATACTTGGATGCCTCCCTTCATCATCCCTTTCAAACTCTTCATTAAGTTTTTCATAAATTCTCAAACAAGTTGTATTTGTTCACAAATATCACAAATTATTTAAGCTATCTCGTCTGACAAAAGAATCCCTACAAAACCCTTATTTCATAACATGGAATCCAGACATAACTTTTTGGCAAAACTTTGATCACAACAAAAAACTTGAAAATTATCTTTTCAAAGTCTTCATTAATTTCATACCATAGCCATTGCAGTACCAATGCAAAATCTGAGTGACTCCGCTAATTAGCAGAAATGGCCGAAATGCATAAGCTGAAAAATGACTACGTAGGAGTGATCCCTATGATGAAAGATGATAAACGGACCTAACCAGGTGACTTAATAAAAATTGACACTCCCTCAAAGAATCTTGGAGCCCAAATCAAAAGCCAGAAATAACATTTGAAAGCATCTTATGACTCCTCTAAACCTCATGAGCTCACTGGTAACATCAATTTAGTCTTCTAAACATGCTGACACAAACCTAGAAAGTTAGCACCAATTGCAAAGCAATAGAACATGAAAAAGAGGAAATTACAAAGATTGAAATGCAAAAGTTAAAAATGGAAAGGTTGGTTGTCCCATAGTTTGCAGACTCGGCTGGACTTTCCGCAGACTCAGGAGTCCGTGGGCCAGCCGAGTCAACTCGCCATGTACTTGGGAGTCAAGTCTAAGAGAGTCCTGGGTCGGGACTCTCGAGTCCGACCTCAAGACTCGGCCGAGTCCTAAGGTCGGACTCAAGAGTCCTGACCCAGGACTCTCCTGCGCGGCTGAGTCTTAAAATGGGTTAAAAACCCATGTTTCTTTTTATTTTTTTTTCATTTTAACACTCTCAATTGTGAAATATAGGTCTATAAATTTATTTTGGGTTGATTGAAGCAAGAAGAATGAACTAAAAAGATCAAAATAGAGCCAGGTAAGTGATCTAACAATTCTTTTTTTTTTGTTTTCTTGCATTCAAAATCAAAAAAATCAAGAAAAATAAGAGGAAATGCTGCCAATTTTTTTTCTATTTTCCTTAATAGCCTAATTCTTACTATTTCTAGCTTGGTTTTGCATTCTTTTTCAAATTTTCTTTTGCAAATGTTTGAAACTTTGAATCACATTTATTTGCTGTTTTTTTAGCAAACCCTAGCCGGTTTTTTTTTTCCATGTTGAACTTGAAACAACAATGTTGTCTTCAAATCCAAAGGGGATGAGAAAAGACCCTGCATGGAAGTATGGAATACCAGGAAACAAAAAAGGTGAAGTGACATGTAATTAATGCAAGACATGGATGATAGGAGGGATAAACATATTAAAATACCACCTTGCAAGAATACCTGGGCAAAATGTGGAGGGATGCCCTAAGACTACTCCTGAGATTATTAGAGAGATGAAGGCCCTTCTTGCTAAATATGAGCTAAAAAAAGATGAAAGACAAAAAACAAAGGATGCCCTAGCAATAGTGATGAGTGGAACTAGATCCCCTTCTACACCATCTATGCCCCATGGTACTACAAGTCCAAGCATCCATGCTCCACATTCATCTTTTGGTGAGAGTCCTGATGGTTCCTTTTCTACTGCTAGTGCTAGTCAAGATCCTTCATCAAGACCAAATTATTTTATTCCACGTAATGTTCCAAGAGCACAACCTTCACTTGAAGGTACCGATTGGAATAAGGAAAAGCATCATGAAGCTAGGATGGCTGCTGCAAACTTTTGGTACTACAATAATCTATCTTTCAATGTTACAAACAACCCATATTGGGAAGGTTTGGTGAACACCCTTACAGTTGCAAGAAAGGGGTTTAAGACCTCATCATCTAGAGATTTGAGTGGGCCATTGCTAGAGGAAGCCATAAAGAATACATGGCTTGTGGTTGATGAGCAAAAGAAATTTTGGCAAAGAAAAGGTTGCAACATTTTATCTAATGGGTGGACAAATGGATGAAATAGAATTCTCAACTTTTTAGTGGCCTCTAATGGTGGATTGGTGTTCCTAAAATCAATGGATGCCTCCCATGAAGTTAAAAATCCTGAGACTTTATGCAATCTATTAGATGGGGTGGTCCAGGAGGTTGGAGTTGATAATGTTATCCAAATCATCACAGACAACACAACTGCATATGTAGTTGTAGGTAGACTACTTATGGAGAGGTATCCCACAATTGCATGGTCTTCGTGTGTTGCGCATTGCTTGGACCTATTGCTAGAGGACATTGGGAAGATTTCATGGGTCAAAAGAGTGGTTGAAGATGCAAAAAGTGTTAAAAAATTTATCTACAACCATACTTGGGTGCTTTATTTGATGAGGAAATTCACAAATGGCAAGGACCTTGTGTGACCTGGAGTGACATGATTTGCTAGCCACTTCCTCAAATTGCAAAGCATTCTTGGTTCCATTGGTCATCTCAAGCAAATGTTCGTGTCTGATGCTTGGAAGGAATCCTCATTTTCCAATAAACCTGAAGGGGAGAGGATTGTTGCCATATTTTTTGATGAGACATTCATCAAAAATGGAGAGGAGTTGATGGGGGTAAGTAGCAATCACACAAAAAAAAAATTATACATGATAATCTATTTGCTGTTTTTATTTTTTGAGGGGTTAATTTTGTTATAATTTAACATTTGTTTTCATTTTTTTAGGTGACAAAACCTTTGGTGAGGGTTCTTTGTATAGTGGATGGAGATGGCATGCCAATGGGTTTCCTCTATGAGGCCATGGATAGGACCAAAGAGGCCATATCACATTACTATGGCGGCAACAAAAGGAAATATGAAATCATATGGTGCATCATTGATCAGAGATGGACACACCAACTCCACTAGCCGATTCATGCCTTTTCCTACTTCTCAGATCCAAAGTTCTACTTCTCAGACACATTTAAGGCGGATGAAGAGGTCATGGAAGGTCTTGTCATATGCATTGATAGGATAGTGCCTGATCGTGAGTTGAGAGATAAGGTGCTTGATGAGTTGGAGGTGAGATTTGTTACATCTTATTTATGAATTTGCAATGTTGAGCCTTGACTATCTATGAATTTTCTATATTTGATTTACTTTTTCTTTTATCTATTCAAGGTCTACAAGGGTGCAGAGGGGAGACTCTTTTCCTCCCAACAAGCAATTGAAAGGAGAGGAAAACAACCAGGTAAAAAATGAAATTAGAAACTTGATTCTTACATATAGATTGTTTACTTTATTCTTATTTCTTAATACTTATATTTTTTAAGCATGTTTTTGTAGATCTATGGTGGGAGAACTATGGTGCTAGCACACTAAATCTTCAAAAGCTAGTCATGCGTGTCTTGTCACAGCCATCCAATGCTTCTGGGTGTGAACGCAATTGGAGTTTATTTCATAACATTCACACAAAGAAGAGGAACAGGCTGACTCAGCAGCGCCTAAATGATTTAGTTTTTGTTCAGTACAACCTTTGCCTTCGAACTAGAAAGGTGGAGGATGTTTCACACGAGTCCATTGACTTGGATGACATTGATCCATATGGTGAATGGACTATTGATGAACAAAATGATGAGGCTGATGTCTTCCTTACTGATGAGGATCTTGCTGAATTAGAGAGAGTAGTAGAAGAAGAAGAAGAAGCAACAAGATTAGATGCCATGGAGGATGACGAAGACACATTTGAATATCATGTTTCCCCTATTCGATCTCCTAGTCCTCATTCAGATACTATAGCACGGGCACCTTCTAGTTCTAGGCCTCCAAAATTAAGTACCATTGGGAGGGGAAAGAGGAAGATGTAGATTACATGTGGTTGTTAATGTTATCCTCTTTTTGACATGATTATATGTAAACATTTATAAACTTATGATGATGTTATACATTGAAAATATGAGTATTTGATGACTATGAATGATGAAATTTCAATTAATGAGTGTTTGATGATCATATGACATGTGTAATCTTTGAATTATAAGTGTTTGATAGTCAAATTAGGCACTTATGTTCTCTAAATGCATTAATTTATTCTTATTTTTTTGTAAAACTACGGTTTTTTTTTTGCCAAGTCCTAGCCAAGTCTTTTCCCGAGTCCGTGCTGAATCCTGAGTCCAAGTCATTTTTTTGGGCTACCAAGTCTGTGGCGAGTCCAAGTTTGCAAACTATGGGTTGTCCCATAGGCTAGTTTTAGCCACATGGATGTTAAAGTTAATTCATTTATTCATTCATTCTTGCAATTTTTGCAAGTGTTTTCTTCAGTGATTGAAATCATGTTCTCTAATATTATTGACCCATTGCTTTTACAAGAAATGAAGATGAGAGGGCTTGGTTGAGATGATTTGAATAAAAATTAACTTTTGCAACTGAAATCTTTTCCTATCTAAAAGATAAGGCCCAAGAATGATAATGTTATACTTTCGATTTTAATTTAAAACTAAAATAACATTACATCAACTTGATAAAATATTTCTAGAATAATGGTCAAATGAAGTGAAATTTAAATATCAAATTCCAATATTTAAGAGTGAATTAAAATACCAAGGTGATGAATTCTTGAAATTAAAAAGCATAACAAAAATATTCTTTGATATTGTATCTGACAAACAAGGAAAGATGCACCTTCGTAACTGTACTCAAACTCTTTTTGTGTGTCTTGGGTTTTCTAAGATATCCTAGCTAGAGTATGGTGAGATTTCACACCAAAACTTGCATGGGAGAAGGTGAAGCTACTAGATAAAGACTGGGCCTGTGATTCGAACACCATTATTTGGGTTGAAAGTAGAGGTCCAAGGCTTCATGAATGACTTTTATTTGTTCATGAATCATGGACCTCCTTAAAATACAACCTTCTCCAATTAGTGGCAAAGATCTCCAGAAATAACCTTTGGCCATAATCCCATAATCAATCCACTAACAGATCCTACTGGATTTTACTATTTTTATAGCCCAGACCTTGGAGATTGGGACCCAAAGTCTTGAAAGATGTCCACCTTTATTCTTCCCCATACCTTTGTGCAAGAGACTGATAAGACTATATATAGCATCATTTTGATTTTCCACAAAGATAATAGCTTTACCCTCTTGTGAATGACAGAAGGGTGCTTCTAAATAAATTCTACTTAATAGTTAATATTGATCTTAATCCTCTAGTATTTTAGGCCAGGTATATCTTAGATATTATGCTTTCATTTTTTCTTTTAGGAAATCACTTTTTCATTTCTTGCATGATTCCATCATTTCTATTACCTTCAAATATAAATGGGCTATTTAAGGATAATCTAGAAGATAAGTTTTACAACTAAAAATTAGAATTTTTTGTATATGTTTTTGTAGAATTCTAGCTATCTTGTTTATGATTTGCTAATATCAACTTTTTTTTCAACAACAGGCTTATGGTGATCCTTTAGATCCACTCGTCAAGCATGAAGATGTCTACGACTTCTTGGAAAATATTGGTATAATACCTCATGGAAAAGATGGATTATCCTTAGAAAATTATCTTGATGAAACTTTATGTGGTGAAATGGATGATGCTAGTGAGTTTATGTCTCTAGATGTCATTTTTGTAGATACCTCAAGGGAAAAGGGGATGGCTAATTTCACAAGCAAGGATTCAACACCTCTATGTTATTTATCTGCTAAATCATCAAATAGAATCAATAGTAACAATAAGACTAACAACTTATCTGGTTGGGAGGGATCAAGAAATCTAGACTTACAGATAGATGGTTGCGCTTGTGGTGATTGGGAAAACAAGGAAACTGGTATTCAAAAATCAGGAAGTCAATTAAATATTGCTACAGGGTGGGACACCAACTCAACTTTGGTTGGAAGTCAAATGTAGAAATTTCAGGAATCAAATGCAAGAATGAAAAGGAACAAGGGATGGGAAAGTCACATGAGGATGAGGTTACAAATCCATATTTTCCTCTAGGATTTTCTTTTGTCAAGTGCAGTTATAAAGAAGAGACAGTTTCGTTGCAACAGATAGACAGTGAAACCATTTTTCCTTTGGTATTGATATTTTAAAGACCTCTAGATGGAAAGACCATGCAGATGAGTAAGATCAACATGAATTGTTCTCTTGTGATATCAAATCTGATAACACATTGAAAAATAAGCTGACAAGTGCAAATTTAACCCTTGGAAAAGGATCACGTAGTGGAATTCAGTGGGAAGCACATAACATAAATACTTCACAAGATGTAGAACATAGACAAAGAACATCTGAAGGGGCTCAAGCTACTGGGTGGAGTGTGGATTGGCAAGCAGATGTTTTAGAAACAAGTTGGACAACTCGAGAGGCAAGAGTAAAAAAGGCACAAGCTCCAAGGTGGAGTGTTGATCAACATGCAGAAGTTCGAAAGACAAGCGGGACAATACCAGAGACAAGGGTAGAAAGACTCTGCGAGGACAAATCTTTAGAGAAACATGTGTTTGAACAGGAGCAGGTAGGTCATGATAATACTAGGGAGCCTTTGAGTGCTGCTAATCTAGCAAGCTCTATCTAAAGTTGGACTAACTTCTCAAAGGAGAACAAGATGAATGAAAACTCTTTTCCTCCTATAGAGGCCATAAATTTAAGCCAACAAGTGCAAACATAGTACCACTTGGGACAAGATCACACAAAAGAGCTCAATCAAAATCATATGAAAAAATTCCTATAGGGGAGAATGTGCAAGATCAAGAAACACCGAGAGAGATGCAACAAAAGGACTATGGATTAAACTGTCATGTGGAAGAAGGTAGTTGCAAATCTTCCATGGCTAGAGAATCTGATGGGAAATGCAAATATTCAAAGAGCAGTGCTCAAAATGCATTTATTTTAGGAGAAAATTCAATGTTAGTGTAGATCTCCACACACCAAGAAGATTTGGTGAGGATTTACTCATGAATAGTAGTAGCAATCTAGAAACAGAGATAATTTTTGTAATGATTGAGAATATAACTGTGAGATCTAGTTTGGAATCATTTGGTTGGGAATTAGAAAAATAGAATGACTCTACTACATCTGGTTGGGAATTACCAAGTCAGAGTGACCCGTCTCCAATATCTAGTTTAGAATTACCGAATGAGAGTGACCCTCCTACAATGTCTAATTGGGAATTACAAAATCACATTGTGTACAGACCAAATGAAAAGCTTTGCATTATGAAAAGCATGGAAGATGTAAGGCCCAAAAATGACAAAAGTGCCATTTCTTCTTTGAGGTCCACAAAAAGGGATTGGGTGCATCTGACCCATAAAAATGGGCATGCCAGATGTTCAAGAAAGACTGGAATTCTTACAAGAGTAACCGACAGACCTTCCAAACTGCAGGAATTTTTTCATGAAATCAATCCATTATTGCATTCAATGAGGATGTTTCTTCATTATGGAAGGTAGTAAATTATGATCTTTAGTTAGTGTATTCCTCCTAAATGAATTTTCTAATTCATTACACTTCTATTGCTATTACCCAATCCAATTGTATTTCAAGCTTTTAAGTCGACTGATGAGGCTTGATTTATCTATTTTGGTAAAAGAATTGAAACCTGTATACATACAAATTTAAACTCTACATAAGGTGAGTGGTAAAACAATCTCCATGTCAGCTTATACAAGGTGGATTTCGTACACCAAATTGGTTTCTTACTTGGGGATAACCTAAAAAGTTACCTTTACCTTTCCCTTTACTAGTGTTCTTGTCTTTCAATGAATCAGTATTATTAGCCTAACAATATTGGCATATAATCTCTATCATCAACGGTACCATTGGCATATGTGGGCATGAATTTTTGAGGTGTTATGCAAGCTTTCTATAAATTTTATAGCATCTTTGATGACCTTAAGGAAATGAGTTAAATGTTTTTATTTAGTTAGGAAAGAACTTTAATTTCTACCAATACTGAATGTTGTCTTACACCTTAGACAAGTAGGCTTTGAAAAAGTAGGTTGCAAGATACACATTTTTCCTAATATCAACTTTGATAATTATGACAGCTACAATAGTGGGGATAGACTACAACATGAAGATGAAAGGGAAATTCTTGAAAAAATTCTTATTCACCATCTAGAAGCAGAAGCAAAGATAAGATGTGGTGTTGACTTCATAATGGTGTGATTCTGGCATGCTATTTCTCTGAATTTTTACAATTTATTTTATTCAACAATTTTCTAAGCAACCCTTCCTGTTTCATCTGGTGTGAGTCTTAGGTAACAAGAAATCTAGTTTCCTTGCTATATCTTTATGCAAAAGCTATATTTGCAAAAGTAGCTCTGGCATACAAAACTTTTGTGATGCCAATGTGTCTTTAGCATTTCATGTAAACACAGGGTACAAACTAACCCATGTAAAGGACTTGCAATCTTTACTGTAAAATTAAGTAACCTGAAATGTGCAAATGGACAAATTTTTGAAGCATATGAAGTTCTGTAAACATTAGTTTCCAAAATTTTTGGGAGTCCAGGAAATTCATCAGTTACATATTCATGTGTTTATGTTTTGAAATTTTAGTTCTCAGAATCTTTTGGAGACACAAAGATCGGAGAAGCTAATAAAAATATATTCAAAAGGTTTAACTTTGAATTTACATTAGTGTGTCTCAAATTCTCAATAAAATATATAATTATTACAGTATCACTATTAAGTTTTTTTCCTTTTGTAAATAAGAAATATAATCAAGATTCCAAAATACACAATAAACCCAACCTCTAAAACAGGAGCAAGAACTATTTCAAAATTTTGAAGTTGTATTTATTATTTGGAAACACCTAGTATGTCATGGTTATTTTCTCTGGTCTGAAACTTTATTTTCTCATGTTGCTTTCAGGTTGACAACCATGAACAATTTTCTTCAACTAGGTGCTTCTACATTGTAAGAAAGGATGGATCAAGAATAGATTTTTCATATTTGAAGTGTTTGAAGGGCCTTGTTGAGAAGAAGTTTCCAATTCTGACAAGGATTTCATAAAGAAGTATATCAAAAGAAACTAGAAACTGAGATTGAGAATGCTATGATCATAAGGTTTCTAAATATAAGATGCGGTGGCCAAATTTTCTTCCACTGGTAAGAGTGGGGTATGTTGTTGCTGCAAAGTTCAAACACTAGGCAATAAGTATTGATCATGTTCAGCCATATATTATTTTTATATGATTTGTATAGAACATTCATAGACAATTTGCATGGCCCTTAATGAATACCTAGATAATAAATATGTAGGTGAAATTCATGTGGGAGTGTTTATCTTCACAATAGAAGAATTTTGATATTCTAGATAGTTTTCCCTATCCCCCCATTATAGAGTAGTGGCAGGGGGGACTACCCTATATTCTATCTTGAGCAGAGAGCTTTAAAAGATTACAAGTAGTGTAGGAAATGGAAGACATATCTCTTCTGCTTAGGAGTATGCACCTCCTCAAGACAAAGGAAAATTTGTGACAAGCCTAGTTATTAAGTTTCCACATGACTTCTAAAATAATGTTTTCATTTTGAGTATTGTAAAGAAAAATAAACTTTAATGTTAATCCAATTTAGTAAAATGAAATACATACAGCTCCACATAAACTAATAAATGATAGTTGTGGGGGTGATATTGACTAATAAAATGCTAATTAAGAAATTAAATATAATGGATAAAGATACTTACCTCTAGGAACTATGCAAATGCATAAATCTAATGTGACATTTGTTGTACCCATACAAAATAATTCATATGGTAAATTTTAAGCCAAAAGTCCATGATTTGGTCAAATCCAATACCATTATTCAAAGCTTGTCTTTTGTTGTCTTTTGTACATTTCTTTTAAGGAATAATGAAAACAAGTTTTCGTATATGCCAATCAGAGTAGAAAAGAAGTTAAATGCGAGAAAGGGTTATTAGTCACTTAAATATTTTTAGACATTTTCAGGAAACAAATGGAGAACATTATATGGTGTACATATTTGAGAAGAAAGGTATATTTTGAGGTACATGGATAGCAGTGTACAAAGATAGTTGAAGTCAGCAATGGAAGCATTCCTTCTTCAGTGTATCTATCAGTGGAAAGTAGATGCCAACAAATCAATCAATTTTTGGACTATTAAACATGAGAGAAGTTACTAATGTCAAAGCAGACACGGAGAATAGAGATAAGTCAAGAATGAAGTGGCATGTTGTAGAATATTGACAAGCATCAAGTAGAAAGAGGGAAAAATATATTTAGGCTTGAATTTAGAGTCTATAACCAGCTCTTGAAAATACCAAAAGTTGCAAATTTGATTCAACAAAGAGAATATGGTGAATTTTGATTCAATATTTCTATGAATTATATAGTAGCTGCAAAGTGCAAATAAATTCAGGGTTTGATTCCAATGGATAGCAGTTGTACATAAAATCAAATTTATATTGTATATTTGCATCAAGGTGTGCACCTAGTGAAAGAGAGAATGTAACTTTGGAAAAAATGTTGTTTAGTGTGTATTGGCATGTGCCAATGTAATGAATAGGTAAATTTCCAAAGGAAGATTGTTTATTTTGAAATTTTCCACTAAGGTGTGCATCAAATAATAAGAAAAACAAATTTTGGTAAAAGTTTGCAATGCCACTGTTAAGGGTGTGCTTGTCTTAAGGTAAGAGAATAAATAAATGTTATATGTATAGGGGTGCACTCATATATTGAAGGTGAATGATCAAGTTCAAAAGAAAAAGTTATGTTGAGGTGTGTCCTTGATTGTAGACGATGGTCAAAAATATTAGTCTCACAATTACATGACAAGGTGTGTATATTGGTCAAGAAGTCGAGAATCAATTGTGAGGGATGCACCTTGAAGAAGGGGAAGATGTATCTAAGTTAAAAAAAAAATTGTGTTGATAGGTGCACACTTGGGAAAGGAATTATGATCATATTTTTCCATCCAAAAGTGCATGCATTTGTATGGATTTCTAAACAAAAAATTTAGTTATCAAGTGCACACTTTGACATAGGAGAATGTTGTTTCAAAACATAGTCTAGGATGATTGTGAGAAGAGCACGTTTGGGAGATGTAAATGAGATTCAAACCCATTAATAGGTGTGTGTTGTAAAGAATAGAACATAGTAAGCAAAATCAAGAATCATAGTTTGAGGTGTGCACTAGGAAATGAAATTTAGAATAAAAATTTATTTGTTAAGGTGTACACCAATGAGAGTTAAAAGGAATGCTTTAGTTGGTGCACATCTTAAGAGTTTTATTACAATATTAAAATACTTCCCCCTATTTGCACATGCCTGATGATAGGATTTGGGTACACTTCAATAAATAAAATTCAAGCCATTAATGACATGTTTAAAAACATTATACATTTCAAATTCTCAAATCCTATGGAGAAGTTTACATTTGAAAATGCAAGTCCAAATTGTAGAATGTTGTTAATAGCACAACCAATTATTGCAATTTTTATGCTTAATTTCAATGTTGAGGGGTACCCTTAAACAAAGACATTTGATTGAAGTAAAATCAAGTGATTTTTTTTTAATGGGGTGTACACCTATGTAAGAAATAGTTCAGGGTGTGAACTTAAAGTCTAAAATTCTTGTAACGGGGCGCACCTATGAATAGGAGCTAAAGTTGGAAAAGCTTATGTGATATATGTAGAGGGGTATGCTTATGAACCAATCATGTAAAGGGGTTTGTTTACAAATAGGCAAAGGTTTCTTTTTTATACCTATGCCTTTGCAAACTCAAACCAATCATTTGTAAATAAAAGTGCAATGCCCATATTCATAATGAAGCCTTTAATAGTAAATTAAAACATCAAAATGGCAGTTTCAAACATGAAAAAATAGATTTTCTAGTCGACAATTGGTAGGATCCAAATTAATAGTTTGTCATTAATTTTATAACTAGGATGATAAGGTCTTTGATAACACATTTCAAAGCATCATCATTACTGACATGTCTAAAAACATTATACATTTCAAATTTTCAAGATTACATATTTCAATGAAGGGATAGATCTTGGAATTCACTAAAGAAGCAATGATCATCATTCATGGTGCCTATTTTTGGTAACTTTCATCACTTTTCAATGAATTTTCTTTGCAAAGGTTCTTGAAATTAGTGAATTTTCATCAATTGATTTCAACAAGGACTTTGGATTCAAACAATAGGGGTTGTCTCATTTTAATGATAGATTTTCAAACATGTTATGTACTTCTAGGGTTTTTTATTAACATTATAATTTCACATTTAAACCCCTTAGACCATTTTCTATTGTTAAGTTGGTATAAAGAATCAAAAGAACAAAGGATTTATCATATTTAAGCATCAAAATTTTGGAGTTTTTAGAAAATAACCAATGTTGCATCTAGCTAGGTTTTTCTTAAGAAAGGTTTTCAAAGTTTTCATAGGGTTTGCTATGTCATAACATAGTGTTTTTAAAGAATCATCATTTAAATTTGTATATCTAGATTTTCTGTTTCTAACTCATATATTTGAAAAAGTTTATTAATAGTTGGTGTTATTAATAGCCCATGCTATTTTTAGTGATCTTTTTTTTTTTAGCATGATGTGCTATATCTATTTTTAAGAATCTATTTTTCAAAAAATCATCATGCAAGAGATGTGACTTCTATGTGTTAGTTTGTAGTATTCTTTATCAATAGTTTCATTGGAGATTTGTGTCTAGTTTAGTTTTAGAATTAGTGTATAGGATTTTGTTAGCACTTAGATTTGTTGTAGTAATTTTTATCAACAATTTAATTGGAGATTTGTGGAGTTTAGCTTTAAAGTTAAAGGATGGGATGAAAGGTCTCTCAACCTTGCTCATTATGTTGAGTATATAAAAATTGCATTTTTGGATTATGAAACATAAAAACTAAATTTCTAGGCCATAAAATTTGTTTTTCAGACAAATAAAATAATTGGTTTGTAGATCTTTTTAAGCTCGACAATTTAAGAGAAGAGTCTTAATGGCCTCTTAAATAAAAATTTATGGATTTTAAAAGTTGATTCTTTTGCATTGGAAATGTAAAAACATATCGAATATATGAAAAAAAATTAAGAGTTGCATTTGTTGATCAACTTATGGTACATGTTACAACACACCATAAGACATCTTTGAATAGAGATAACAAGTTAAAATGGAATGCCTGAGTTGGTGAGTGGATTATGACATGCTTATAACAAGTGGAAGGAATATGTTATTTTTAGTCTATGAACTCATTTTGGGATTTGGGTGTGTGATTTTTTGGGTATTTTTAGCTCATGGTTTTGTAATTATCATTTGATGGTTTTACATACCAATTTTTCTTATTTATAGGATACTTGAGATGGGGTATAAGTAGTTATGTTTGTAGGTCTAGTTATGTTGTCAAAATTATTCCAAATCTCTAGTTAGTGATATTCTTGTAAAGGCTTGCATTGCAAGTGTATTGCAACTATGTTTAGATTATTGAATAATAAACTAAGTTGCTTTGGAGTGAGGTTTTTTTGCTAAAATAAATTTTCTCATGTACACCTGTGTTGTATGATTTAATTTATAGTGTTAAGTTTATGTTTTTTAGTTTTTGTAATTTGAAATGTCTAAAATTGTAAGATACTCACTTCTAATATTAGCTTAGGAAGTGTTCCTATATACCTTGTTCCCTTTCAAGTTCCTAGAGTCAAAATGCATTTAATTACTTAGTGATTTCCATGTCTACTTGTTGATGAAATTGTTGTTCACTATATTATTTCCTTGAAGTTAATTGTTTTGTGAATTAAGTAAATATAATAATTAAGAATTTTTTTTACTTTAAATAACATTAGGAAGTAGTGTGTCTTTTCACACAATCTTTCATACTTATATTCCTTTATGTTATATCAATCCAATCATGTTTCACTCATGACTTTCAATTGTTGTGTTTAATTGTAAATTATAAGTATTGTCTAATTACAGTGAGTCAATTTTTTATAGATAGTTTTTTATTTATGAAATCTCATATATTGCCTTGTTCCTTAGTCTAAGAACTAAAAATAGGTTTTAATTTTAATGTGTTTGCATTTCATACACAAAATTCTTTGGTTTTAGGTTGAAAATGGAGCTTTCCCTTAGTTTGAAAAACATATTTTTTTTGTACATGTTTTATTGTCACACAAAAACATGTGAATTAAAATGTTAGTAATTTGTGGTGCCCACTAAGGGAGAGGGGACTATAGTGGGCCACCCTAACTTTGCGCTTCTCAAAGTCCTATGTGAAAATTTCAAATCACTCCCAAATTTGTACTTGTACAACTTATTTGGCATGTCCCCTACTTATAAAAATTGGTTTCAAGGCCACATCATCAAATATGATGCCACGTCAACATGATTTTTATCAAGGCATCCAAAAAGGCCCAAAAAAAAGGTGAGACTGATAGTGGGTCACTAAGTCATGTATTCTTGGTGTGTTGATGTGGCATCACATGATTTGTCAGTTTGTGTACTTTATGGATAAAATTGTTTTGCAATTAGATATTAAGTGTAAGTTTATTGGATATTAAGTCTACCTACTATGGGGCCCACTCAGATCTACTTTTATACCCACCATTGGACCCCTACCCACTATGGGCCCCTTTCCCTTATTGGGCATAAGACAAAGTTTGTTAATATGTGTTGCCTGATCATGCACTAGGTTAAGATTTTTTCACTTTTCCCAACATGGTTCCCCCCAAATCAATCAACGGGGGAGTCCACAATAGGGGTGTGGGGGAAAAAACTCCCATATTTTACTAAAGGAAAATTGTAAATTATTCTTGTTGAAATTTAGGTGAAAAACGATTTGCAATTGCACAAAACAAACAATGAACAGTTTCTTGTTGCACGAAACTCAAGTGTTGCAATAGTGTGTGAGTTAGAGAAGAAGTCCCCATAGAAACATCATGTGAGAATGTGGATAGTCACAAATTTTTTTGGTGGTTGCAATTTTGGTTTTGACCACACACAACAATGAATGAAGAAGATAGAACACAATCAGAGAAAGATTTCCAAGTATTGTGATTTACACACAACAGTTTATTTTTATTGTTGGATTGTAATGTAAATTCTTTGCTAGATATTAATAAAAATTGGACTGTTATTTTATGGACATAACCCAAAGGGTGAACCACATAAAAATTTTCATTTGTTGTTCATGAATTTTGTTCCTCTATTCTTTAATTTTGATTTACATTATAATTGTTTAAATTCATTTAATTTATTGCTCCAAAATTGCCTGAGATCCCCGACAATTGGTATCAGAGTGGTGGTGTTGGATAGTTTGGCAGGAAAATCTTATGATTGAGTGGGAGCAATGTCAGAAGAGGGGAAATTGAAGGTCGATAAATTCAACGACTAGAATTATCAATTATGGAAGATGCAGATGGAAGTATTTGTATCAGAAAGATTTATGGCATCCATTGCAAGGGAAAGCAAAGAAACCATCAACAATGATAGATGAAGAATGAGAAATTTTGGATATAAAGGAACTAGGAAGTATTTAATTGTGCCTGACACCACCAGTGGCATTTAGCATTTCAAGAGCAAAGATAATGAATGGATTAAAGTAAACATTAATGAAATTGTATGAAAAGCCCTAATTTCAAATAAGGTATTCTTGATGAAGTGTATATTTAATATGAAAATGGTTGAAGGACCTTCAATTATAGATCATTTAAATGAATCTAATACAGTTACGATCAATTAATTTTTTATAATGTTAGTTTTGATGAAGTTAGAGCTCTTTTGGTTTTATGTTCTTTGTTGGAAAGTTGTGTTGGAATACATAATCACTGAGAGGGGGGGTGAATCAGTGATTCAAGTTACAAATAAAATCTAACTTAATTAATTCTCACAAATTTATGCATATAAACTTCAAGTATCATAGATATTCAAATGTTGAGAGAAGCACCATTAAGTGAAGACTAAAATGCTTGAAAAAAATATGATTGATCAGACACAAACAGATCACAAATCAAGAAGAGCCACAACATAGTATTTATGAGTGGAAAACCTTGTACATGGAGAAAAAACCACTCTGAAAGTTCATTTTATTAGGCCTCATTGGAAAAACAAGAATCTCACTGATTACAACCTCACTGGAAAAACAAAAAACTCAGTTATTATAGCCTCACTGGCTAAACAAAAATCTCATTGATTTCAACCTCATTGGCAAATCAAAAGTCTCACTGATTACAGCCTCACTAGCTCCAAACTTCATGCCTCACTGGAAAAATAGTATGTCTCACTGACTAGCAACACCATACACCACTTTCATCAATTTCAGAAGAAAACAAATAAACAACCAAAGGGTTACTCTGTTACAATATAATCCACTGCTTTACCTCTGTTTACAATGCGATATAAATCACCAATCTTACTTTTCTGACTTCTAACACAACATACAAGAAAGGCCACTTTGTTTACAAGAAAAAAAACTCTACATACAATCTGACCCTCACATACTTTGAAAAGGAATAAAAAAAGACAATGACATTCTATTACATTGAAAAACTTCACTCACATTGAAAACTTCATCATTCAAGACATGATTATCTTCTTATTCAGAGCATGCACACACTGTCTTGGCTTCAACACAAAAAAAATTAACTTGTGATCACTCTCAAATCACATATATTTGTCCAGAGTTATAGAATAATTTTTTTGAACCTTCTACTGTGTGCTCAAGTCACACCTTTATAGTAATCAAAAACTTGATCAAATTTCATCAAACCTTTTTTTCATGATGGTTGATCACAAAAACCCGTGTTTGTAACTGATTGCAAAATTGAAAAACCATTAAGCATCAATATGGTTTCATAACTATATGAAAACAACTTTAGGTATTTGTCAAAGTCATCCATTGGGAATTTGTTGTTATAGGAGTTCAAATCACAACCTTAAATCAAGTAAATGACAAGCATTTATATCTTTTGATATCTTAAATGGATCATATAAATGATAACCATAGAAAAATTTTGATATCTTAAAGCATAAGCATTTATATTTGCTAGGTTGATATGCCCTAGGAATAGGGGTTGACAAACAGTGTGTAAGAAAACCCTTTGCAATAGAAACCCTTTGTAGATATTTAGAATAAGGTTCAAAGCAATAAATCCTAGATAACATAATATATCAAGGAAAAAGCAATCAAACCTCATAATGTTTGATTTGCATACCTTTGAAGCTCGACAAGGAAGCTCAACAAACTAGGGTTCAAGGTTTTTAAGAGTGTTACCAATCAATACCTGATCCAAACTTTGCCATAGTAGTGGTCGACACCAAAATACAACTTCTAAAAACTACCTCGAAGCAATGCCTTGTAAGCTGCAACCACTACACCCTCTTGCATTCTTACACCAATATCACCATGACACATTAGAAAAGGGTGGGTAATAAGCAATACCACCATTTTCATACTAAAATCAAGCAGCTTTGTGCCCTATTGAAATAATGAGCGAACTAGGTTTTATTGACATCAAGAATTGTAAGAGCGGCATGATCTTGTGAACCATAAGAGTAATATGGAGTTCACCATTTGACATGAGGTGCAAGATGCCTTGAAACAACTCACTTTGGAGACTTCAAGCTATCAACAAATTTGCATTAAATACACCTTTGAACCTTTGGCATATCAATTCAATAGCCAACAAACTCCCCCTTTGGTTTGACATCAATAACAAATCAATGGCCAACAAACTCCCCCCTTGGCATTGATGTCATAAACCAATCATTGCACCTAGTTGATTCTCTTCTCCCCCTTTAACAACAATGGAAAAGGATCACTCATACCCCCTAAAGTGGACTGATATATCCCACTGACTAAAAGCATATTTCACTCACTGTGTATACCAATACTTTGCACTAAGAGAAATTGAATAACAATGCAAACCACTGATATAAGAAAACTTCACCATGTCATTATCCACAACAAACTATCTCAACGATTATAATACATACTCTGATCAATCACTAAGCATTCAAGAATACCACTACATCTTTCTATTGCAAGGGAAAAGATTAAAAGACTGACCAAGCAAAGAATGTATAGGTATGATGCAGACAAACCAAAAAGATAAAACAAATGTGCACTTCTCCCCCTATGAAGAAAAAATTCTTGATGCCTACAAATTCACTTGAAACAACACTTTTCATGAAGGAAATGGTCACCACTATCAAAGCTAATATGCACTACCAAGAAAATATCCAAGTATTCACCACTATCAAAGCAAATATGCAAGAAAATAATGTATGAGAAAAATAAAAAATAACAAATTTTTACCACTGTCCAAGCAACTGTTCATGGTTTTACCACTGCACCATTGTCACCTAAATTCATTGTCACTTGAATTCACATCTCACTATTAAAAGCAAATGGTACTATCACAAAAATTCACTACTTGAAAATCCTTTGTGAACACCTTCCATTGTCACATAGCATTATACACTATCAAAGCATTAGTATTGTCACAATATATCACTATCACATTGTTACCAACTAAGCATCAAAGAAATTTTCAAATATCATATCAGATCACCATAGAATTTGACCGATACCTCATGAAACTTGCACCCTATTTCTCCCCCTGTGAACAGGATTGCTTGAATAAGCATCAAAGAATTCAAACAACTAATCTCTTTTTAAAATAATTATTATTTGCAACATCTATGAAAATATGCAGGAGTATCTATGAATCAAAAAATTAGCAAAGAAATCTGGAAAGAACACTGTGATACATCTTTGGAGGCTATTAGTATTATCTGTCTGAGACAAATTTATCATAGTTTGAGATTATCATTTCAGTGGTCTTTTGTACCTATTAACTATCATAGGCAAGTTCCACTATCAACAAAGTTGCACTGTACTATGATCAAGTATAAGACATCAATTGTTCACTATCTATGTGTCTTCATCTCATGTGAAATTGTCATTGTCTTCATCTCATATCGACTGTCACTGTGTCAAGTCATTAGTTCACTTCAACTGTCACTCAAGAAGTCATTAGTTATCAAAGCATACTGTCATTAGATTGGGCAAGACCATTATCCACTATCCATTGATAGATTACGGTAATGTTATGAAACTGACATAAGACAAGATAAAAAAACAAAGTGAACTCATTTTGCAAGGTACTTGACATATGATAGTGTCTTGAGGAGTGGAGGAGGAATATAAGTAGCAACAGGCTGTTTATTGCTATAACTGACCATAAACAAGTAGTGATATTGTGTTTCCAAGAAACTATTGTTAGAAATATGTAGTATACCACTATCAAGTAAAAGATATATATCTACTACAATCTTAAGCACAAGACATAACCAATGTCACAAGAGTTATTCTATCACTAGTAGATAAGCCACTAAGTTATAACCTGTTGTCACAAAAAGGCACTATCATAAGGAGTGTGTATAACTAATGAGTTATAAGAAATCATAGCTATAAGCAAATGGGCTAAATACACCATTGCATATTCTATTGTGCAACCCAATAGTCAAATTGTATTCATAGAGTATTGTCCTTTGCATGTAATTACCATGAGAACTGGCCATAGAAGCACTAGCATTGTCTGATGTCAAGATGTTGAGTAATTGCAACTTGACTATATAAAAAACATTGTCCTTATTGTTCACAGTACTACTTCCCCTGAGAACAATGATAGCTTGCACTATTATTAATCTTTAACAACACTGTGACTACTGAGTTAAATGACTTAAAGTGCACTCTGTCCAAGTAATATCACTATCACTGTTTAAAAGAAAATTCTCACTGCAAATAGAATGTTGACTAACTGTAAATATGATTGCAAAACCACTGCAAAAACTACAAATCCACAATAGAGAATGTAGAATGTTGTTCAATTGCAAATATTGTCACTACAAGAGTGAATGTCAATGAATACTCACTGAAATGTTGTTCTTACTTTGAAAAGTTACTATTATTTGTTGGAGACGGTGAATCACAATCTTGATTGAAGATGACACAACATCTATTACATCTTGAAAACCTTTCAATTATGCTTTGATGCAAGTCATTCCATTTTCAAAAGCCCAACATTAGACTGCATTTCTTTGAGGCATTTAGTTACAGAGGTCATGATCCTTGTCTAATTTGAGACACAACCCTTATATTGCCTTGATGTTGTCCAAGATCCAAATAACTACAAATAATGACTAAGATTCCACTGTACTTTATCAAATGAACAAAAAAAATAGGGCATTTAAAGAAAAACATCTTTGTGCCAATTTATCTACATTTTCCTTCATACCTATCAGGGTACTTTGCAACTCCAAGACTAAATGATAGATATCACACCTTATTCCAAAGATATAAAAGAAAATGTTTCTTTCATTAAACTAAGTCTAAGTGTTCAAGAAAAGACTGTCCTAACTTGTACTATCAAACTGTCACTGTACTTTGCTATTGTATACCTTTGTCCTACACTTGCATGAGATAAAGTTGGTACAATACTTATCTTAAAGACAAAAGCTTCACCATGATGACATTGTTCACACTATCAAGGAGGTGGCTTCACTATCAAAACCACTTATCATCCAAATTACCTTGATGCAAACACTTAACATAGGCATAGTCATACCCTACATATTGTATACATGGCTACTGGGACACTTGCAACTACAACATTTTACAACAACCTTTCTTGATTCATAGATCCAATAAGAGCAAGAATGCTACCAAATACTATAGAGACAACTTTCATACTTTTTCTTACCATTGCAACATCACACCAAGCCATCACTTGATCTTTGACTGACCTTCTTATTTTCACCTTGGGGTAAAAGATATGACATTGAACATCTCCCCCTAGCTCCATGCTACTTTTTATGCACTTGGAGATGCCTTTTGTGCATAAAACACATGCATAGGTTCTTTCTTTTTTCGTTCATGTTTCCTCCTCTAATCTTTCTCAGTCTCTTTCCTTTTCCAAGCTTTTGTAGACTCTTCCTTTTTCTTGTTTGACATGTTTTCCCTCTTATTATGAAGGTGGACTCACTAAAATTATTCTACAAAATTGTTCTATATGTCCAAGGTTGGTACATTTATAACAAACTACATTCATATCTCTATAAAATGTAGATTGACTTCTTCTACAATCAATTGCTTTATGTCCATAATCATTACAAGAGTAACAATAACCATGGAAACAAGAATAATTGTGCCTTATTTCCTTCTTGATGACCTTCTTCTCAAACTTTTCTTGGGATCATGAACTCTTCTATATCCATCTTCATAAGTATTACGATATGTAGGCATTTTGAAATTAAAACTTAATTCTCCTTGTTCATATGTTGCTCCTTTTGACAAGCTTGTCAATTCCATTGGCTCCTTTGACACTATGGCATCTTTGTTACACACTTATCCTTTATTCTTTTTCTCTTCTTTCATTCTTTAATTCATCTAAGGCAACAATCAATTCATCTTCAAGATAAACTTATGCTTCCTCTTCATCATTTTCATCATATGGCTCATTTGCAACCTCCATGAATTGTAACTCATCTCTTTTTGCATCAAAAATTCTTGTATGACATTCTTTAGAGCCAAGAACATTAGAAATGTCATCAAATTTAGTAATAGACTTCTCTTTATTTTGATGCAGATCTTTCTCCTTTTTAGAAATTTTATTTCTATACCTCTTTCCCATAGTACTCCACTACCAGGAACCCTTAATTTGGTTAGAATTTGTGCAAGGGTATGGCTATGATACCACTTGTTGGAGTATAGAATCACTAAGAGGGGGGGTGAACCAGTTATTCAAGTTACAAATCAAATATAACTTAATTAATCCTAAAAAATTTATGCATATAAACTTAAAGTATCATAGATATTCAAATGTTGAGAGAAACACCATGAAGTGAAGACTAAAATGCTTGAACAAATATGATTAATTAGACACAAATAGATCACAAATCAATAAGAGCCACAACATTGTATGTATGAGTGGAAAACCCTGTATAGGGAGAAAAAAACACTCTAAAAGTTCATTTTATTAGGCCTCACTGGCAAAACAAGAATCTCACTAATTTCATCCTCACTGGAAAATCAAAAATCTCATTGATTATAGCCTCACTGGCTCCAAACTTCATGTCTCACTAGCAAAATAGTATGTCTCACTGACTAGCAACACCATACACCACTTTCATCAATTTCAAAAGAAAACAAATAAACAACCAGAGTGTTACTCTGTTACAATATAATCCACTACTTTATCTCTATTTACAATGTGATATAAATCACCAATCTCACTTTTTTGAATTCTAACACAACATACAAGAAAGACCACTTTGTTTACAAGAAAAAAAACTCTACATACAATTTGACCCTCACATACTTTGAAAAAGAATAAAACAAGACAATAAAATTTTGTTACATTGACAAACTTCACTCACATAGACAACTTCATCATTCAAGACATGATTATCTTCTTATGAGAGAATGCACACACTGTCTTAGCTTCAACACAAAAAACATTAACTTGTGATCACTCTCAGATCACACATATCTGTGCAAAGTTATAGAATCATTTTTCTAAACCTTCTACCATGTGCTCAAGTCACACCTTTATAGTAACAAAAACTTGATTGAAGTTCATCAAACCTTTGTTTCATGGTGGTTGATAAAAAAAATCCATGTTTGTAATTGATTGCAAAACTAGAAAACCATTGAGCATCAATATGGTTTCATAACTATATGAAAATAACTTTAGGTATCTGTCAAAGTCAACCATCAGGAAGTTGTTGTTCTAAGAGTTCAAAGCATAGCCTTTGATCAAGTAAATGACAAGAATTGATATCTTTTGATATATTAAACCAATCATATAAATGATAACCATTGAAAAATTTTGATATCTTAAAGCATAAGCATGTATATTTACTAGGTCGATATGCCCTAGGAACATGGGTTGACAAACAGTGTGTAAGAAAACCCTTTGTAGAGATTTAGAATAAGCTTCAAAGCAAGAAACCCTAGATAACATAAGATCTCAAGGAACAAGCAATCAAAAATCATAATGTTTGATTTGCATACCTTTGAAGCTTGACAAGGAAGCTCAACAAACTAGGGTCCAAGGTTTTTAAGAGTGTTACCAATCAATACCTAATCCAAACTTTGCCATAGTAGTGGTCGACACCAAAACTCAACTTCTAAAAACTACCTCAAAGCAATGCCTTGTAAGCTACAGCTGCTACACCCTCTTGTATTCTTACACCAATATCACCATGACACATTAGGAAGGGTGGGTAATAAGAAACACCACCATTTTCACACTAAAACCAAGCAGCTTTGTGTCCTATTGAAATAATGAGCGAACTAGGTATTATTGACATTGACAACTGTAAGAGCAACATGATCTTGTGAACCATAAGAGTAATATGAACTTCACCATTTGACATGACGTGCAAGATGCCTTGAAACAACTCACTTTGGAGACATCAAGCTATCAACACATTTGCATTAAATATACCTTTGAACCTTTGACATATCAAATCAATAGCCAACAAACACCCCCTTTGGTTTGACATCAATGACAAATCGATGGCCAACAAGTTGGAATATCTTGGTTATGATGGTTAGCAACTTTATTTCTAGTTCAAATACATTGAAATTTGATGAGGTTGGTGTGATTTTGAGTGAGGAAATTCAAAGGAAAAGCATAGGTGAAATTTCAATATTGAGTAATGTTTTGAATATAGAAAATAGGGGTAGATCAAAGGAGAGGAAAAAGTCCTAGAGGTCATGGGAAATAACGAGAGAGATCAAAGAATAGAAGGTCACAATCTAGAAGAAGAAAAGACTATTGGTACTATGGAAAATGGGTCACTTGAATCAAGATTGCTAGTCTGGGAAGAGCAAAGGAGACAAACAACAAGATGGCTATAAAGATGCTAATATTGTAAGTAAACTTGAAGATGATGCTTTAATTATTTTCCTAGATAGTGCTAATGATTTGTGGGTATTAGAATCAGGGGCTTCATTTCATGCTATACCCCATAGAAATTATTTTCTTGATTATGTCCAAGGAGGTTTTGGGCTGGTGTATTTAGGATATAATGAATCCTGTCAAATTTTTGGAAAGGGAAGAATTAAAATTAAATTTCAGAGTGGAAATCAATGACTACTATAGGAGGTAAAGCATGCTCCAAAGTTAGGTATAAATTTAATTTCACCAGGGAAACTAGGTGATGAAGGTTGCATAGTTATATTTATGGATAAAATTTGGAAGGTTACTAAAGGTGCTTTGGTAGTGATTACAGGTGTGAAAGTAGGAGCTTTATATTTATGTACATGCCATATTTTTCTTCATTAATTATTGTAGAAAAAATACGATAGGAAAAGTTGCTATAAAATTAGCTACAACAGTTATTATGGATTCAACATCAGTTGTTACAAGTTCTACAATAGTCACAAGAATAGTTGTTGTAGGTTTTGCAACAAAGACAACAATAGTTGTTGTGGGTACTGAAACAAAACTATGGCATCATAGACTTAGCCACGTGAATGAGAAAGTCATGAAAATTCTTCATTCTAAGAAGTTATTACTACGTTTGAAATGTATTAACATGGATTTTTATGAGAGTTGTGTGTATGGGAAGCAAAAGGGAGTGATATTTCTTAAATATGGGAAGCAAAAGAAGGATGAGAAATTAGAGCTTGTGCATATATATGTATGGGGACTAGCTCAAGTATCTTCTCTTGATGACTCTCGTTACTATGTCACATTTATTGATGATACAACTAAGAAAACTTGGGTGTATTTTTTTAAATAGAAATTGGATGTTTTTGAAACTTTAAAAAAATGGAAAAGCTTGGTTGAGAATGAGACAAGGAAAATATTAAAATGTCTCAGATTTGATAATGGAATTGAGTGTTGCAACAAATAGTTTGAAGATTATAACTCATTTAATAGAATTCACAGGTAGAAAATAGTTCTAGGGACTCCATAGGAAAATGGTGTGGTTGGGAGAATGAACAAAACAATTATGGAGCATGCAAGGAGCATGAGATTACATGTTGGGTTACCTTATATTTATGGGTAGAGACTATTAATACTACTATATATTTAATTAACAAAGGTCCTTCAATTTCTTTGGGTGGTCATGGTATTCTAGAGGAAGCAAGGACAAAAGGGAGTTATTCTTTTTAAAAAACCTTTGATTGTAAAGCTTTTGCACATATTGATTATGTAAATAGAATCAATCTGGAAGCTAAATCTAAAAAGTGTACCTTCATTGGATATGGCATTAATGAATTTGGTTATAGATTATGGGATTTTGATAATAAAAGAATATTAGAAGCAAGAATGTTGTATTCAAAGAGAGTTTTGTATAAAGATCAGTTGAAAGAAAAGAAGAATAAGAAGAAACAAAATGAATATGTGGTGCTAGATGGTATTCTAGAAAGTAATATTCTAGTGGTACCTCATGCTCAACAACAACAAGAAATAACACAAACTCCAGTGAATGTTAGATATTCTACAAGTATACCTCTTGAAAGATTTTCTCTTTCATGATTTATTATTTTATTAATTGATGTTGATGAATTGAAAGGGTATAAAGAAGACATGTAGGTGGATACCAAAGAACAGTGGAGTGAGGAGTAAAAAAAATGGATACCTTGTTGAAAAACCAAACTTGGGATTTATGCAAGTTACCTGCAAGTAAATGAGCTTTGCTAAATAAATGGGTTTATAGGCTGAAAGGAGGTGAGAAAAGAATTAAAGCCAGACTTGTGGTAAATGGATTTGCATAGAAAAAAGATATTGATTTTGATGAAATCTTTTCTCCAATTGTTAAAATGACTTCTATTTGAATTGTTCTAAGTCTTGTGTTTGTAGAAGATTTGCATCTTGAGCAACTAGATGTGAAAACTACATTTCTCCATGGGGATTTGGAAGAAGAAATTTGCATGTAGCAACCACAGGGATATGAAGTCAAAGGTAAGGAGAATTTAGTGTGCAAATAAAAAGAGTTTGTATAGTTTGAAGAAAGCACCTTAGCAATGGTATTTAAAATTTGATAGTTTTATGGCTAAACAAGGTTACACCATGTGTCATTTTGACCATTGTGTTTGTTTTAAAAGGTTGGATAGTGGTAGTTATGCTATCCTATGTTTATATGTTGATGATATGCTTGTTGTAGGGTCTAACATGGAGTACATTAATGAGAAAAAATAGAAGTTAGCAATTTTTTTTCTATGATGGATTTGGGTGCATAGAAACAAATCATTGGTATGAAAATTTCATGGGATAGAGAAAACATAAAATTAACTCTATCTCAAAGTGATTATGTTGAAAAGGTGTTGAAAATATTTAATATGGAAATGCTAAAGTTGTTAGCACACCTTTTCCTAGTCATTTTAAATTGACCAAGGAGATGTGTCCAAAGGCACAAGAGGAGGAAGAAAAAATGTCCAAGATTTAATATTCTTCAGTTGTTGCTAGTTTAATGTATTTCATGGTATGCATGAGGCCATATATTGCACATGTTGTTGGAGTTGTGAGTAGGTATATGAGAAATCCTAGAATAGAACATTGAAATGTTGTGAAATGGATTCTTAAGTACTTGAGAGGGATAACAAATAAACATTTATGTTCTAAAGAATTGAATATTTCTCTACAAGGTTATGTTGATTCTGATTTGGTAGGTGATATTGATACCAAGTGAAACTACATTTTATGTGTTTACTATTGGTGGGACAACAGTTAGTTGGATTTCAAGGTTGCAAAAGGTTGTTGCGTTATCAAAAATTGAGGTAGAATGTATTGTTGAAACTGAAGCAAGCAAGGAGATGATTTAGTTGTAGTATTTCTTAGAGGAATTGGGAAACCAACAAATTGATAATTATTTATTTATGGAAAACTAGAGTGCCATTCATCTCGCTAATAATTATGCTCTACATTCTAAACAAAATGCATATAACTGAGATATCACTTCACACGATCAATGTTGGAGGATGGAAATTTAAAGCTAGATAAAATTAATACAAGAATCAAACAAATATTTTTATGAAGGTGATAGCACAGTAGAAGATGATTTTCTCTTCACATTTCGTTAGTATTTAAGATTAAAAATGGATGGAATAAAAACAACTATCTAGGGGTGTAAATTCTAGTGGAGGTATTATGGGATCAATCTCTAAGAGGGAGATGATTTGGTGTTGAGCCTAATCAGTGTCCAAGTGAGAGATTTGATAAGGGATAAATGTGTCTTTATATTTACCCCTTTTGTTTACCTTTTTACCTCTTTGTCCCCATAGAATCCCTTGTAGTTCCTATCACTATTTGTTAATGAAGTAGGAATATTTAATAAAATGAAAAGAAGGTATAGAAACTTGAGGATATATTAAAACATTTAATTATTTACTAATTATTCTAGTGACTATGAAAAACAGGAGATGATTAGGTCGATGGTGTGTGGGAGCAATAGGAGCATCGGTGGAATGAGGACAAGAATTTATTCATGAGTCATGTGGCACTTGTGATCAAAGTTCAGTTTAAAGTTGTTTTGTTTTTGGAACAATGTTAAATCTGTAAATCTATTGTTAAGAATATTTTAAAGGTTGTTGGTCGCAGGCCATAACAACCCAAACAATCATATACCATTTTGGTTAGCCTTTTGTAGAGCTCAACGACATATGATCTCTATATATATGTATGCTAAGACTTGAGTTAGTAATCAGTAATATATCTGTAAGTTGTTGTTTTGATTAAAGAAAGACTGGAGTTTGAAATCTTGTTTTTCATAAGCATTGAGTAGAGTAAAGTAATCTTTTCTTTCTTCACTAGAAATCAGAGAAGGCAAGGCCCACTTCCTCAGTCGCCCAGTGACTAGTTGTAGCATCTGTTTGTTGTGTAGTAATGAGACTTTTCTCAAATTTAATCTTTAATCGTTGTGCTATTTAATATACTATTAATTAGTATTCAATGTATTGGTGATTGATGTGTTTATATCGTGCTACAGGTATATTTGATTTAGCAGTTCACTTTGAAATCAAATTTAATCAATGTGTTCACTATTCTATATAAACTTGATTTAGTAGATTATTTCAGACAAGTGTTAATTGGAGTACTTAATAATACGTGTGAACTTGATTTAACACTTTTATATTCTATCATTCATCTTCTTCTAGTAGTCTGGTGTTGGTAAGAATTATTATTTATGTTTAGTTTTAATCTGCTTTTGTTATACACTGTTCAGCTTGGGTTCCTATCACACAGGTGATAGGAGCTCTATAAAATAGATTTATGAACAAATGCAGTTTGCATGTAGTTGCATCCATCCCCACTTGGCTTTCTAGGTTCAACCCTTAGGCAAAAAACCCCAATATCTTTCACAACCCTACGCTCCTAGATTGATATTGAGGAGTAAACTGAGGAACTTGCGAAATTCCTGAAGATTGATCTCAAAGTTACAAGGATAGTTATGCTCAAAGTATCAACCACAGTTTAATCTAATCAATATTGGTAATATGTTTAGCCTAATTATGCTCCAAGTTAATATTTTGGTCACTTTGTCTGACATAGTTTTCCCCCAAATTAATTAACAAGGGAGTGAAGGGAGGCTCTACCCCTCCTACAGGGTCCAAGGGGACCACCCACTTGATGAGGACTCGATAGTGGAGCCCACATTGGGGTTCTATGGGAAATTCCCCTGAAGTAAAAAATTATATATTTTATTAAAGAAAATTTGTAAACTATTCTAGTTAAAATTCAGTTGAAAAATAGTTTGTAACTTCCCAAAACAATTAACATTTTCTTTCTACGTACATGAAACTAAAGAGTCACAATAGAGAGTGTGCGGGTTAGAGAAGAAACCCACAACAAAACATTGTGTGAGAATTTGGAGATTCACATGAAAAAAGTTTGGTGGTCACATTTTTGGTTTTGAGCACACACAACATTGCATGAAGAAGATAAAACACAGTTAGAGAAAGATTGTGAAGTTTTGTGAGTTGCACATTGCATTATTTTGCTGCTGGTGGATTGTAATTTGAATTCTTTGTTGGATGTTAATAAAAATTGGATTGTTGTTTTTCGGATGTAGCCCAAAGGGTGAACCATGTAAAATTTTTGTATGTTGTCTATGAACTTCATTCCTCTATTCTATAATATTGATCTACATTATAATTGCTTAAATTTGTTTAATTTATTGCTCCAATCTTGCATGAGATCCCCAACAAACTTTCAATAATATTTTGTTTCACAATAATAATTTGGTATCTTATTTCTCTTGTTTTGCAACCTAACTTGAATTTGATTGAAGAGAATCAAGAGGATATATTAAACAATATGAGCCACTTTTCTTTTGATCAAAATAAAAGTCTTATACATTACATAACAATTGTTACCATCTTAGATGGAGAAATAAAAATTGCTCTTGCAGTAGGAAGTTAAATTGTATCTTCTCTTTAGAATTAAAAAAAATGGTAAAATTTACTTACCATCAAGAAAAATGGATAGTTTAGCAAATCTCCTTTTGTATATGGAATTCTCCTAGCAAGGGTTACTCTTTTAAAAGAGTTCTAGAACTTGTTGAAATTTTTTCATCTTTGTGAAAAGAACCATTTTAGAAAATGGGTGATAATAACAATGGTGAAAATTATGGGAATGGTGGAAATCCTAACAATTGATGTGTTTCCCCTATACTTTGGAGAAACACTACTGGTCTTTTAACTCTTGTAGAAAAACATGAATTTCTTTTAGGATCAATGGAACTTTCCCAAATTTCTATGGCAATGAAAACATCTAGATGAACATATTTCAACCTTCACCATTGTATATAGGTGTTGAGTTTGACAAATGAAGGTGCCACAATTTGTTTGTTTATGAAAATATTACACGACACGATGAATGATTGGTTTCTCCATATTTTTACTCGTTCTATTACTAGTTGGGAGTTGATGAGTGAAAATTTTCTCGCACACTTCAAGTTAGTTGAAGAAAGTCATGCCTTTTTTGCACAACTCTCAAATTCCATGAAAGATGATGGAAAACCTATGAGGGAGTTTGTTATAAGACTCAATCATCTTGTTGCCAAGATACATTTCTCCTACTCGTCAAAGAGTATTTTAGTTTAGTTTTGTATTTTGTTTCCCAATTTGTGATGTATATGTTATTTAGTTATATGT
Organism: Sequoia sempervirens; assembly: GCA_007258455.2. Taxonomy (NCBI): domain Eukaryota; kingdom Viridiplantae; phylum Streptophyta; class Pinopsida; order Cupressales; family Cupressaceae; genus Sequoia; species Sequoia sempervirens. The sequence goes on from VDFB02084753.1 coordinate 83,101, forward strand.
TTCCTCTTATTTGTTATTAAATTCATATTTTTTCATTAGTAATGTGATCTAGAATGTTCATCTTTAAGTGATTTAAGAATAGTTTGAATCTATTTCCTAACTAGTAAAGCCCCAATCAACTATAAAACCATGTTTTTTGATATTCTTGTACATTGCAAGTATCTATTGTGGTCCACAAATAGAGCCAATCGTTGTACCCATACAAAAAATCATATGATGACAAATTTCAAGTTAAAAATCCATTATACTATCAAATCTAATAGTCATGATTTACAATGATGTATTTTTTCCATGCCTTTTATCATCTTCAATTCTTCTTTTTGCAAGAATAATGAAAAGTTTTCAAGTACATTAAATAGAATAGAAAAGAAGTCAAATGCAAGAAATAGTTATTAGTCACTTCAATATTTGCAAAAAATTTCAAGAAAGAAGTGGATAACATTATATAATTGATACCTTTGAAAAGAAATGTATATTATGAAGTACATGGATAGAAATTTAAGAATAAGTTTGAATTTATCGATGGGTGCATTCTTTCTCAGGATATTTTAGAATACAATTACTTGTATCTATTAATTAAGATAACAATAGATCAATCAATTACTGGAATCTTGCATGTGAGGGAAGTCACTAATATCAAAGTAGTCTAGAAGAATATATTTTAGTTGAGAAAAAAGAAACATGTCATAAAGTATTGATGGGTGTCATGTAAAAAAATGGAAAAATATATAATTAGGATTTAATTTGGAATTCATAAGTTTCAACTTTTGAAAATTCCATATGTTTCAAATTTGGCTCAACAAAGATAGTAAGGTGAATTTTGATTCATCATATCCATCAGTTTTATATCTTCTTGTAGATTTTAGTGCTTTATAATGGTTGCAAAGTGCAAATAGATTTTTTAGGATTCCATTCCAATATTTTTAATAAGCACCAATACATGGTAGTGTATTCAAACTCAAGCATATTTTGTACAACTACTTTAAGGTGTGTGCCTAATAGAAGATAAAAAAAGCTATAAAATTTTTGTCATAGAGTATTGACATGTGCCATTGTAAGGAGAAAGTATATTCAAAAGAAAGATTTTATATTCCACTTTGAGGTGTGAGTCAAATAATAGGAAAAAAAAGTTTTGTCAAAATTCACAATTATATTGTTAACAATGTGCCTATATTTAGACAAAGTGCTCTAATTTATATGTATAGGAGTATACTCATATATGGAAGGTGAGTGATCAAGTTCAAAAGAACAAAGGTAATGCTCAAAGGAATGCCTAATTTTGGAAGATGGTAAAAATATCAATCTCATAAATACATGTTGAGGTGTTCATTTTAGTGAAGAAGTTAAGAATCAATTGTGAGGGGCATGCTTCAAATAAGGGGAAGAGCTATCCAAACTTAAATTGGAAAATTGTGTTGAAGGTGCATGGTTGGGGAAGAGAATAATATTATATTTTCCATTCTAAGGCACATGTTTCTATGAATAGATGTCTAGAGAAAAGTTTTAGTTTTCATATCCATAATTTGATGTAGGAGAATGTTGTTTCACAATAGAGACCAAGATGACTATGCAAAATGGTGGAATAGAGAGGCAAAAATTAGAGATTCACACTCATTCATAGGCACATGAATAAAAGAATAGAACACAGACAATAAAATTAAGAATCATATTTTGGTGTGCATTATTGGAACCAATGAATTTCAAAATGAAAAGGTTCTTTATTTATGCACATACTAATGAAAGATGTAAAGATTTCAAAGGAATGCTTTCTTTTTGCTAGATAAAAATGGCCTTGGGGGCCACATCCATATTAAAACAATAAAGAATAGATTTAGTGTTGCCCCATCATAGAGAACCACAAAATAAAAAATCCAATGGGAGGATGAAAATGAAAACCATTCGAAGTTAGTATATAGTTTGTTAACTTGAAGTATCAAACATCTATCATTGGAGTTGATAGTGAACCCTGCAAATCCCATAAATCACTGCCAACCAAAATGCTTATCACATACAAGAGATCAAAGCAACTAATGTGCTATGCAACCAAGAGAGAATGATTGAATCCACACTAGTGTTTGACATTGAGCTTATCATGTAATTATATTTTCAATTGAATGGAATGTTTACAAAGTACAATAATGAATTCTTATAAAAAAGTGAAAACTCTAGATGACAATTTTATCAGATTGTAACAAGTGTTCTCATCTCATGCAATGAGACAATTCAACCTATAATAGCCCAATCTAGTAATAAAAAAGTATACCTAAGTTTAGCTTAAGTGTAAGTTTAACTTAAGTGAATAAAGTAAGAAGGGACTTAATAATTAATTTTGATTGATTAATTATCAAGTGATTATCCTTATTATTCCAACATCTATATATAATATTTACTTTCATAATATTATCAACCTATGATAGGGACACCAAACAATTATCCTTCACAATGCCTAGCAAAGGATCAAAACTAATGTCCTACTTTAAAAACTTGGATCCTCACTTCATCTAGTGTCATCACAAGTTGGCATTGTGGTCAATGTTTGTGATATCCTAAAAATATATTAATCTTTGTAATATTAATCTTATAAAAATAAATTATTATATTAATCTTTGTAATATTAATCTTTTACAAATGAATTATATTTTTTGCATATCCTAAAAATTTCATTTCTTTTCATCATTATTCACCCTTATAATATCCTAGTATAATTTTTATTTTTAAACTTAAAATATACAAGGTTGGTTCTTTACAACAATTTCAATTGCATCTTTTTTCCATTTGACTATTGTTAGACTATTTACAACTTTTAATAATATATAAGTATAATTTTTTACAAATGTTCTCAAATTTAAAACAATTTCCTCCTTATAGTATCTATTTTTTAGTTAAAATAGGCTTGTAAAGGCTGTTATTTATTACAATTATTTATATTTTGTTTCTTTTCTTTTTTCTTTTCCATGTTCTTTTATTTTTATTTTCAAATTATTTCATTTTTCTCCAAGGGTGTTTTCCTCCTCTATTGAGTTAATTGCATTTTCCTTTCTATTATCCTCTTGTTTTCTTATCTTTGAATTTTTTCTACTTATCCTTTGATCTCAAACCGAGTGCCACCATCCCTCTCTCCCCTCTCTCTTTTTAGCTTATATTGGTTTGCAACAAACCATTTCTCCTCCTTCAGCTCTCTTTCATTCTGATGGAAAAAAATGACGACACAACCAAATCCAAAAAAATATTCAAACAACAAGATGGATTGTGGAAACTTGATATCTTTAATGTTTGTGATGATGAATGGTGTTGTAATGTCCCCAATTTTCAGCCAAGAATAAAATAATTAAATTAATTATTTATAAATTTGTCCACAAAAAATAAATCAAAATGATTACTTTATTTTTTAATTAATTTAATTAAAAGTGTCTTAAGTAAAATAATAAAATATTATAAAGTCACTTTTAAAAAATTAAATATTAAAGTGACTTTAAGTGGGACAAAGTGAAAAGAAATCAAAAAATAAAATATTTTCCCATGAAGGGGGGACACCCACTTTTGGACTCAGGGAAAAATTTTATTAAAAATCACATAATGTGATTTGGGGTCCAAAAGTTGTGTAAGAAATTATTATAAAAGGCCCTCTATTCCTTCCAAGGCTTATTATGTTATTTTGACAAACTTGATAATTCTCTATTTTCAACTATGCATAATAGGTTCAACTATTTTAGAGGATGAAAACCCTTAGAAATTTGTGGTTTGGAAAAAATATATTGCACTTTGAGAGATGGATTCACCTAGGATCCATTATTGATCTTATTTGAAGCTTTTCAAGGAGTTGAAGGCTTCAAACAACTAGGGTTTCAAGGAAGAAAGAATAATCAAATAAGGTTTGAAGATATAATGAAAATTCAAGGCAATATTATTTAGATTTGAGTGTTATTTGATCATATTTTCATCAATAAAGTTCAAGCAAGGGTTTGTAGGTGGAGTGACTAGCTTTTGGAGGTGGTTTTGGTGATAAGCAAAATATTTTGACATTCTAAATTTTATATCAAACTTCTATAAATTTATTACAATCACATAGTAGATGGTTTTATTGGCATATTTTGGGGTTATAAGGGCATATCTTCATTCCAAACCCTAGTCACCTCATTCTAGGACATAATCAATTAGCATTTGAGGAGTTATTGGGTCTATTTTGGCAAGAGAGTGTCTTCATACTTCAAAACAACAACTACAAATTTTATATCAGTCACTTTTTTGGGGGTTTGTTTTCCTTTCTTCACACTATTCCATCATTCCTAAGGCGGCCAACAAAGGAGCACAACATTGCGTTATTGTTGGAACATTGTTTGAATATTTGGAGCTCTTATTGGCCATTCTTGTATGCATATGTAAGTCTGAAAGAAAAATAAAAAACTTATGTGTTGTAATAAGCCATCATCATTTCAATAAAGTTGTCAAGCTTCATCATCCAGATATGTTCTAGAATGTTAAGTGATTCTATGTTTTAAATATGGAATTGTATGCTTGTTTTTTAATTCATTTTCAGTCATCTATTGGAATTATTTGGATGTCATATTGTTATCTTTCCATATTCATATCATGAAAAAAAAATATATGAAAACAAAACATGAAAACTCTAATTCAAACTTCTGAAAATCAAATTAGAAAATTTAGTACAATAGGTGAAATTTCATATCAAACCTAGACAAGATTCTTACAATGGTATCAAAGCTTGGATCATGCCAGCCTAGAGGGTTATATTATTTATATGCAACCACCTGAAGTTTCTTCTCACAAGTATTACTTCCATAGAATACTAGGACAACAAGACTATCAAGAAGAAGAGACTCCAATTGCATATACAAATTAGTTTGATATGGGTAGGGAAGGGAGAGGTAGAAGTTTTCTAAGAGATGATAGGAGTGTTGGTGATATTTTGAGGGATATAGCAGTAGGTCAAAGGGAGATGCTAGCAAGAAAACAACAAGCCAATAAGGCTTTAGCTCAAATGATGGCTTCACAACAACAGATGATGCATCTCATGGCACAAGCTATGGGTAATATGAGACTTAGTGCAACCCCTACAGGTGAAGGAAGTGTAGCATGTACACCTTATGCTGGGAGAACATGTACTACTACAACAGATAGACCATTGCATCCCACATTCCTTGCCTTATTTTTGACAACTTCTCCATTCTCATTTAACTTGTTCTCGAACACCCGTTTAGTTCCCATCACATTCTTGTTTACTAGCCTTGGGACCAATTTCCATGTTTGATTCTTCTCAATTTTCATCAATTATTCTTCCATAGCTTTGATCCATTTGTCATCTTTGCATGCCTTAGTCACTTTCTTTGGTTCAACTTTAGAAAGTAGGTACAAGTTTACCTATTCCTCTGTCATAGTAGCTTTCTTCCTTGTTAACAAACTTCTTCTTTTATCTCCAATGATCAGATCCCCAAAATGATTTTTTGGCACATATTTAGGTGTCTTAGGATTCCTTTTTGAACTTCTTCCTCTTCTATTTTCATCAATTTTTCCTTTTCTTTTGTCTTTTCTTCTTCTCTATAAAGGGATTCATCAAATTCATATCCTTCTGTCAAAACTGAACTTTGACATGGCTCCTTATCCACTTTGACACTTGCACTCTCAACTCTCTTCTTTAGCCTTTTTCGTAACACTGGTAAGCCTTGATCTTTGTAGAATAACCAAGGAATATTCCTTCATCCAATCTTGCATCAAACTTCCCTAATTTTTATTCATCTCATTCGATATAATAGTGAGGTCTTTTGTACCGTAACTCATAGGGAGTCTTTGAACTATTTGTCCTTGCTTGTCCTTTGTTAAGAATGTATACTATAGTATGAATATCTTCTCTCCAATAGACATCTAATAGATTTGCTTCCTTCACCATTGTTCTAGTTTCCTTTTGAATTGTCCTATTTTTCCTTTCCACAACTCCATTCTACTGAGGAGTCCTAGGAGCTTAAAAATGCCTTTTTATCAAATGATCTTCACAAATGCTATCACCTTGAAAGCTTCTTGTTGTGGTAGGTTCACATAGGTCTGTATGCACCAACTTCAAAGGTCTTATGGTAGAATATTCCTTAATTTTGAACCTCTTTCTTATTTTATTTCCAAGATGACACTCTTTAAAAATTGCATTCATAGGCTTTGTAATCCTTTGTAGATCTCTCATAGCTTGAGTAGAGTTTATCCTCACTAGTCTATCAAAATTGATGTGATGCATTCTTCTATGCCATAGCTAACTTTCATTAATTTGAGTCATAAAGAACTTACCATTAGCACCTTTGAGTTGATAAACATTTCCTTATGTCCTTTTTCCTACAACAACCAGAGTTCCAGAGCTTCCTTTCTTATCTCACAACCATCATCAACACAATATTATATCCTCTATTACACATCTATCCTACACTTAGAATATTATGCTAGAGACCCTTAACATAAAGAAAATCATCTGTTTTATGATTTCCATAAAAAATAATTGAACCTTTTCCACAAATCTTAGTAGATGTATCATCACCAAACTTAACTATACCACCATCAAATTTCAAGTCTAAAAAACTTACTCTTATCACCTATCATATGATTTGAGCATTTTTTTATCAATTATCTAGTATTTTCTCTCCTCTCTTGTATGAAAAGTGGTCACTATAGTTCCTTTAATGTTGTGACCTATTTTTGGAGAAATTTACTTCACACATCTTTTAGGATCAATATAATTAGTTCCAACATCTAGAGCCATGAGCCATGAACACACATTCATCACTTTCATCATCATGGTAGTTAGATCCTTCATCATCATATATACTACTATGCTCTTTAACATAATAACTCTTCTTGACAGATTTAGCTTTTTAATCTTTGTATTTTTCATTTGAAATATTGGTTGGACATTTTGAAGCATAATGACCTATCTTTCCATAGTTAAAACATTTTAAAGGTAACTTACCTCTGTATTTTCCAATGCCCCTTTTCAATCTTCTTACAAAATTTTCTTCTAACTCATCAAGATCCTCCATATCTGATTCATCATTTATTTTTGTCTTGCTAACTTTAAAATAAGATTCTATCCTTGAATCATCTTGACCAAACTCTCTCAATTCAAAGGTACTTAACACACCAAAAAATTGATCCCTAGTATACTGGTCCAAATTTTGAGCTTCTTCAATAGAAAAAACTTTAGCACAATAACATTTAGGAAGAGTTATTAGTAAATTTTTCACCACTTCATTTTACTCAGATTTCCATCAATACCATTGATGGAATTGATAGCTTCATCCACCCTACACATGTAGCTTGCAATTTCTCCATCCTCTATCATCATTAGGGTTTCAAATTTGGTCTTGAGATTCTACATCTTTGCTTTTTTTACCTTAATATTTGCTTCAAGATACTTTCTAAATTCTTCCAGATTTATTTAGTAGTTTTGTAGCTCATCACCCTCACAAGTTATAAATCAGAAAGACCACTCAAAAGAGAATTCCTTACTTTACCATTTTTCTCATGATCCTTAATCTCATCATCACTTGTCGAACCACCACTAGGCATAGTTAATCAATTTTCAACTGACTTCCATACACTGAACCCTAATGAGACAAGAAATTATTCCATCCTAGTCTTCTCGAATGCTCGAATGCATAATTTTTTCCATCAAACAAAGGAGCCTTGACACTTTTCCTATGAACCATCTAGATCTGCCTCAAATGATTAAGATTCTTCCAAGGAAACTTGATCTAATACCAATTATTAGACGCATAGAACAATTGAGAGGGGGAGTGAATTAGTTGTGCATTAAAAGATCAAACCCTCATTAACATTTAAAACCTTATTATCCTTCAAACCCATAATCATAAGCATGATTGAAACACCAACACATATACAATAGAACACCAGATTTACATGGAAAACCCAAGAAGGGAAAAACCATGATGAGGATTAGCTCACAATATATATAAATAGAAGTACTGAATACAAGAGGCTCACTCTCAAAGGGCTCACTACCCAAAGGATTCATTGTCTAGAAGAAAAGAAAGAAGGGCTTAGTACCAAGGGCTCATTTCCTAGATAGAAAGAAGGTAAAACAAGACTATTACAAAGAGATACGCTATCTTAGAGAAACAAGAGGAACCACCACAACAACTCTGCACCATCCACAACCTTTAGCTCACTACCTCCATCAACTTCTTGCACTTTGAAATGTAGAAACCTTCTTCTCACTACTTTTGATAGCCAAGTAATCATTAAAGTTCATACTTAGATCATCTTAATTGATCACATTCACATCTTCACACACTTGCACTACATCTCCAATAATTCACCTTGCTTATATATCATCCACAACTTGAAAACCATCTCAAAGTTGGATTAATGAAATGTATGCACCTCAAATGTGCAATTACCAAATAGGTTGGCACCAAAAACCTCTATGGTGGAAAGAGATGAAGGCATACCACACAAAGGATTAACCAAGACCCAAATCTACATCGACATTGTCTACCACACTTCCACAATCAATGAAGAACATCCACACACAACAACAACACACTATTTTGACCAAAATGACAAAGCACTAACAAGTGACCATATTAAAACCTCTCCAGGTTTGAAGACAACTTGAAAACCACTTAGAAACACTACTAGCACTCTAGAATATTCCAACAATATCATAACATCCAACAAAACTGACACAACCACATACAACTAAAGAACGTTATCATCCTATGCAACTAGTCAAACTGCCACAATCAACAACTCATGAGTCTAAACTTGCAGAATAGTTGAATGCAAATCCATCCAAGGGAAAGTAGATATAGAGAATATGAGCACGTTCCCAAATTCACAAGACAAGAAACAAAAACACAGAGAAATGTAGAGCAATTCCATTCTCCTAGATAACCTTATCCATAGTCCACACACTGGTGAACACATCTTCCACTGTCGCATGATCCAAAACATGAAACTCTAGGTACAACACCTTTAAACACCTCTAATCAACATATCCAAAATGCACAAGCATAACTTTAATACTGAAGATATGCCAAGCACAATGTACAACACCTCTTTGTCACACTATGTACTCTTTATTCAAATTTTCTAAAAAGCATGTGGAAACCAAGCACTACAAACACTTTCTCAACACAACCAAAATGTCTGCAACACCTTCTCATCATCTCAAATACACTAGAGGTTGACATCCACAAGCACTTACTCATCACAAATACACTAGATATTAGCATCGATAACAATACTAATGACAACATAGTGCAGAAATCTCCAACAATCTCTCATCTACTCTAGAGGTTGACATGAATGACAACACATATCCAAAAATGATGTCTAGTCAAGGTATCCTAAAAGGGGAATGCATCGTGTGGATGATGAATAATATATTTGATATTAGTAATGTTGCTTTCATTAATGATAGCATTAAAAGAAAGGGCTCTTCAAAAAATAAGGCCATCTTAGATTGTGTGATAATTGTCATATCTCACGTGTTTCATGTTCTTTCTCGCTATTTTTCTGAGGAGGGGCTTGATAACTATGATTTAATTCTAAGGGAAGGTGTTATGGGAAATCTTAACTTTAATAGTCTCTAGATTTTTCTCTGTGTTATTATTATTTGGTAGTTTTTATATTGGCATTCTGTGGTTAAATGTTTCATTTTAACTCTCTTGTTGAACAATTTTAGAGCTCTCTATATTAGCTTGAAGGTGTTGGGTTTGTGTTTGGAAAGGCTTGTTGGGAGGAAGAAGGGTTGTAGTAGCTTGAATAAATTTTTTGGTTACCCCTTAGTTGATTGTGGAGGCTACAAGGTTGGCGAACGAGGGGATGATTATTGTTAAGAAAAGTAATGGCCAATATCATAGATTTGTGGATATTTTTTCCTAAATGGGGGAAAAGCTCAAAATATTCCAAAATGGGTATGCAAGACTCAACTCCCTCTACCTTATTCTATGGTAAGTCTTCATGTCATACATTATTTTATGTTGGAGGTTTGTTATATGATTGTTCGTTCCTATCATTTCCCAATTGTTAATCACATTAGGCATAATGAGATAATTAATATTCTCTTTTACCTTTTCCCATCCCTACAACAAAGCATAGAAAAAGGAGCTTCCCCTCCCCTGCATCAAGGCCTCATGATAGCTTTGTATAAATATGTTCTTTTGAAAAATCCACATGGTAACCCTCTTGATTTGGGACATGAAATCCCTTGTATGAATGCTAAAACTCCTAGTGGCCATCACAAATCTCAAAATTCTGATGTTAGGATTGAGGCTATTAATTGCAATCCTTCATCTTCAATTAAGGACCATGATTTTGGAAGTAAAAAATTTTCCTCTAAAAATAAGATCCCTAATTCTAAGTTTGCTAAGGCAGAAATGGAACTAGATTTTCTAAAGACAGCCCCTGAAAACACTCTCCCTTATTGTTGGAACCTCCTAAAAATAAAAAGGTGCATAAAAAACCTAGAAATGAAAATGCCATTAATATCACTGAGGATATGATGGAGAACAGAAGGATGTGGATGAGGGGGGTTTATGTGCCTCTAAGAAGGGATGGCATAAGTCTGACTAGCTAAAGCTTCTTCTGAGGAGAAAAGGAATAATGCTAAGGGGAAGACTATTTTCCTTGACAAGGAGGATGTAGCGCTCTCACTGAATGAGGAATTTCATTTGATGAATGATGTTGATAGTGAAGCTCGAACGATAGTGAAGAATATAGTGAAAAGGAGGGGGACGAGGAAGATATGGAGTTTGAGGAAAATATGATGGAAGAGGAGGACATTGAGGGTGATGAGGATAATGAATCTATTGATGTGGTGGGACATGAAGACATTGAAAAGGTTCTCTTTGTTACCCCAATGGATGATATAAAAAATGATACTAATGATGAATTGAAAAACCAAATCAATACTTTGCAGGTTAAGATGATAGAGATGGAAAGTGCTATATGCACCCTGATCAAGGTTACATATGGCATCATGAAACATGTTGTTATGGGAACTCTTTATTGGAATACTAAGATCAAGAAAAAACTCAAGAGGCAAGGAAAGGTGATGGATGATAAAGATGTTGCAAAAAGAACCAATGTTGAGGATACTAACGAGGAATTTATCTTTGAGATCAAGGATAATTGGGACCTAATTGCTACTTCTAAAAATGATGCTTTCTACTTTTGTGGTTTTATATAATTTTTTAGTCTGGATACTATTTTTAATGGTTTTATTTGACTTATAATTATGTTTTAAAGACTTTTTAGATTACTTTTTGTGGCCTACGTGCTCCTGATTGTATAGTTTTGATCAATGTTTTTGGTGATGATAAGTGGCATGTGTTCCTTGATGGTAATATTACTTCTAGACTGTGTGCCTATATTTGATCTTTTATGGTTAGCTAGTGTTGGTTTGTTTTCTACTTCTGTGGTTTTATGGAATTTTGTTAGTCTAGCTACTATTTTTAATGGTTTTATTATGACTTATAATTATGTTTTAAATACTATTTGGATCACCCTTTATAGCCTACAACCTCCTGATAGTATAGTTTTGATCAATGTTTTTGGTGATGATAAGTGGCATGCATTCCTTGATGGTAATCTTGCTTTTGGTCTATGTGCCTATATTTGATCCTTTATGGTTAGCTAGTGTTGGTTTTGTTTGGATTTTTTGTTGTTTGGCTAGTGGCTATTTTTTCCCATCTGTTTCTCTAGGTTTTTTTGCTCTATTATTAGCTACTGTACAGGATTAGAGCCCTTCCTTGCTTATCTAATCATAAACAATATTGATGTTTTCTATTATTTAACCAAAATAGTGATATTACTATTTAATTTTTTAATTTACATTAAGCATATCATTATTTTTAAACCCAAATAATATTATTGTTAACCATAATACTATTATTAATATTCACAATATTATTATAATTATTGTTTGAGTTGTCCAAATCTGTAATATTATTTTCTAATGAATGGATAATCATTGATTGACTATACTATACTATATTTTATCTTTCAAATAGCAATAACAATAAGAATATCTATTTAATAATTGAATCTTAGGGATATCAATATTATCATTAAGTTACAATTGAATGTAAGTACTCTTAATATGAATTGATAACATATACTCTTATCCTTTTTCTGGTACTCGAACTTATTCACTAACTAAACTAATAGGAATTTCTACATTATGGTAGTCCTTATTTAATTTTACCTAGAAAGACTTCAAATTTCATTTTGTAGGTTGGTTTACAAATTTTACTCAATACAATTTTCTATAGTGAATCTACAAAAGGAATGATTATACTAATCACCTATAATAAAGAAAATTTGTAATAAGTGATTATAATGTAAATCGCAACTCTATGGGAGAATTAATTAAGGCTCCTACTTTGCTCAAGGTATATCTTAACTAGCATATATATACTTCGTAAATTTATAGATATATATATGAATCCTAACCTTGACCTTAATTAAATATCTTATTAAGGTATATATTTTTTATTACATTATTTGACAAAAGATTAATATAAATGAAATTAATTTAAAAAATAAAAAAATAAAAATTTGTAAAATAATATGAATAACACGAATAATATAAAAATATAAAGAATATAAATATTAATTTATATAATAGAAATATTAATTTATGTAATATAAATATCATATAAATAATATAAGTATACATAACATAAATATAGTATTTAGTAAATACTATATAATATTATATAATCTAATCTAATATACTATACATAAAATTTTGTGATCATATGGATTGTTGTGAGTATTCATGAAATAGTAAAATCTATATTATATTTATATTTGTATTATGTTTAAATAATATTAATTTTTTATTTGATTACTTAATTAGTTAATTAAAGGTTTTAGGATGGTCGTCTGGGTGCTATGTGCAAGGGTTTTGGCCTGTGGCCTATTAGCCCGGGTGCATGCCTCTGCATGCTTTTGCATGCTCCTTTGTGCATTTGAATTTTGTCTTCTGCATTTGGGGGGGTGTTTATTGATTTTGGGGTGGTGCTTTTAGGTTGTCATCTTTCTTTTGCTTGTTGTTGCATTGCTTTTTGGGTTTGAGGTTTATTATCTACTATGTGCATTTCATTTTGGAGCCATCAACCTTGGTTATCTGTCTTGGAGAAGCTTCAACCCATTGGGTCTTGGTTATTTGTGTGGTGGGGACAATGACCTATGGTGGCATTGTTTCACTTTCCCTTGAATGGATTTTTGTGTTGTTTTGAGATGGGGTTCTTCGTCTTCTTCCAAGCTTGGCGAGGAGAATATTTTCATGTCGAAGGACTTAGATTTTGGTGGACCTTTTCCTTCTAGGGGATCACACATTCCTAAGGTTAATGGTTGCTTGGAGCGAATCCCAAAGAGACCAGTCCTGGTGCTTTAGCTAGACTTGATCACAGAGGATGTGTAATATTTTTCCAAGTATGCTTTATTTTGCAAATTCATTGGTTTGAGAGCTTTGCTACCTTTTTGGAGTTGTGGGCTAGGTAGACTTGGAATCCAGAGGAGGAGATGGAGGTGATGCTTCTGGATAATAATTATTTTATGGTTTTCTTTAACTGCATGGTAGACCAGAACAGGGTTTTTGAAGGGGGACCCTATTTTCATAACTAGATTGGTATTTTTATTAAGCCATGGCATATGGGATTCAACCCATTTGAAGAACTCCTAAATCAGGTTCTCATTTTGGTACATCTTCCTTGGTTCCCATCTGATTTTTGGAGGAATGATATTCTGCATTCAATTGCTATGTTATTGGGGAAATTGATGGGGTCCTCTCAACAAATTTAGGACAAAAAGGAAATGACCTTTGCTCATATGTGTGTTGAAATCAATTTGAGAAACCCTCTACCTGATTCTCTAGAGATTCGGGTGGGTTCATTTTCTTGGAAACATCAATTGGATTATGAAACTCTACCTTTACGGTGTCGGTTATGCCATGAGTATGGTTATTTTTAGAAAAGGTGTTCTACATTTTGTTCTCTTGATCCTCAACCTTCTTAGCCTTCTCAGAACCCCCCTAAGGTTGACAAGGGCAAGACACCTACTCAGGAAGTTGTGATAGACAAAGATGGCTTTATTCCTGCTAGGCGCCACAACAAGAATCATGGTCAGAAGAGATCTTTTAAGGAAAGGTAGGACGGAGATACTTTTAATAGATTTTATGTGCTAGATGATCTTAGTCAGCAAGAGGTGAATCTTGGCTTAATGACTCTAGATCAAGGAGCCAATGAAAATTTTTAGGGGTATTAACCCTGAATGTATTCAAAATTCACAAGAGGGTGGAGTACCTCAAATGGATATGGCTTTGAGTGTGATGGTTCCTACAGTTCCTGAGGCCTTAGAAAACTTGGAAAAGTCAAGGGAGCAACTTTCTCCTCACTCATGATGGCAGGGTCCAATGCGGTTAAGGGAGATAAAGCTTCTTGTTCTCTAGGTCTTCAATAGAAAACTCTCAAGTCAGGGGATCTTGAGAAAGCCTCTAAGGTTGGGAGAAAGAAAGATTTAGAGGAGATTAGGATGATGGGGGAAACGTTGGTTGAGTTAGGATCTATGAAGACTCTTGACATTCACTTCTCCAACACTAAAAAATGATCGTGCTTTCATGGAATGTAAGGGGCTTGAACAATGGCCCTAGACAAAAATTTGTTCAGGATCTAGTGAGAAATCAATCTCCTAATGTGCTCTTTATTCAGGTTTCTAAGGCATTTGATGTTGAAATCATGCATGGTATGTTGCCAAAGTTGTGGGGGAAGGGTCAATGTCAATGAACTAGAGCCCAAGGTAATGCTTGGGGTTTGGATTGCTTGTGGAATCCATTGAAGGTTTTCCCTTTATGGTGGTTTTCCTATAAATCTGCTATCTCAATGGTTGCTTCGATTTTAGAGACCGGTTAAACTGCTCTTCTCTCCAATATCTATGCTCCAACAGATTTGAATGGTAAGCATTACCTATGGACTCACATTCATTATGTTAGGAATTCTGATCCTCTTTATCCTTGGATTATTGCAAGAGATTTTAATACCAACACAAGTTTGGATGAAAAGACGGGTGGTATTTTTAGATTGGAGCCCTCTTCTTTTCTTCTTTGTGACAATATTGTTGCCCTGAATCTTGTGGATGTTAAACCCCATAATGGTCAGTTTACTTAGAATAATAGGAGACTTGGGGAGGATTGTATTGTTGAGAGATTGAATAGGTTTCTTGTTTCCTATTTTTGGATTGG
This sequence comes from Sequoia sempervirens, assembly GCA_007258455.2. NCBI lineage: Eukaryota > Viridiplantae > Streptophyta > Pinopsida > Cupressales > Cupressaceae > Sequoia > Sequoia sempervirens. Next base: position 98,366 of record VDFB02084753.1, read on the forward strand.
GAAATCCTAGTCTATTTGTTTTGAAATTTTGGATTGGAGGGGCTTTGATCATTAGCCTATTAAGCTATTTGTCATCTCTACCCATGTTGTCCATTCTCCTTCTTTCAAGTTCGAGCTTATGTGGTTACAGGATCCCTCCCTACATGATTGTATTGTAGAATGGTGGTATTTGGGTAGACCTACCTTTGGTACCTACTATGCATTCTTTTTTCTATCTATTACAGTTTGTGAAGTACCAGCTTAAGAGGTGGAATAAGCAGCATTTTGGTAACATTTTTCATGCTAAAGCTGCTTCTCAGGCTAGCTTGGATGCTATCACTCAGGTGATTAGGGAGCGGGGCCTTAATGAGGACTCACTTAGGGAGGAGGCAAGGGCTTTAAAATTTCTGGAGGAGTGTGAGCTACATGAAGATATTTACTAGAAACAGAAGGTGCGGGTTGAGTGGTTACAGGAGGGGGACAAGAATATTGCATTCTTCTTCAACTTTGTTAAGCCTAGGGGATAGGGTAACTCAATCCCTTTCCTAGTAAGTGATAGGGGCGTTCATTTGTCATCTTTGGAGGATATTTCTAAAGAAGCTTTGTAGTATTTCTCTTTTTTGTTTAGGGAGGACTCTCAAGATGTTGAGGAAGAAAGTCAGGTTTTGGCGTGTATCCCATCTTTGGTTGATGTAGAAATGGATGTGCATCTTTTGGGCATTATCTCCCTCGAGTAATTAAAGGATATTATTTTCCATATGAAGAAAGGGAAAGCCCTAGGTCCTAATGGCTTTTTGATTGAGTTCTTTCAAGAATTTTGGGATATTATAAACAGGACTTATTAGAGGTGCTCTAGGAATCTTAGAGAAATAAGCAGATGTTGCATGCTATGAATTCTACCTTTCTTTCTCTCATTCCAAAATGTGAGGTGGTACATAGGCTGGCATTGTTTTGACCCATTTCTCTTTGCAATGTGATTTATAAAATTCTTTCCAAGCTAATTGTTGAAAGGTTGAAGTAGTGGCTAAGTACGTTGGTTTCTGAAGAACATGGTGGTTTTGTTGAAGGTAGGAAAATATTGGATGGAGTGGTTATTGTCATTGAGAAATTCCATTCCATGATTACCTCTAAAGAAAAATGCATGTTCATCAAGCTAGATATGGCTAAGGCATACGATAGAGTCAAATGGTCCTTTTTGTGCAAAGTTCTTATTGCCTTTGGTTTTGCAGAGGAATGGGTTATGTGGGTTATGAGTTGTGTCACGACTACCTCATTTTCGGTTTTAGTTAATGGGGAGCTGACTTCCTTATTTGGGTTTCCTGGGGGTCTTTGAAAAGGAGACCCTCTTTCTCCTTATTTATCCATCCTCATGGCGGAAGGGATGGGGAGACTTATTAAGAGAAATGTGAATCAAGGTCTTATCCAAGGTTGGGTCTAGGGAAATGGTTTACCTCCACAGTCCCACTTGTAGTTTGTTGGTGATATTGCTTTGATGGGTTTGGCTAAGGTCAAAGAAGCTACCAACTTGCACATAGTACTAGATATTTATCTTGCAGCTTCTGGTTAGATGATTAATGAGGAAAAATCCTCTATTTTCTTTTTTAACACTTTGAGGCTCATTCAATAGCAGATCACTAGTATTTTGAGGTTTCGGATTGGGGCTTTTCCTTTGACTTATCTTGGTATTCTTATCTCATCTAGTACTCCCCCAGGGGTTCTTGGCATATTATTCTTGACAAGATTTAGACTAAGGTGAATCATTGGACTCATAGGTGGCTCTCTTTTGCAGGTTGGGTTAAGCTTCTAAAGTCTATGGTGCAGGCCCTTCCCATCTATAGGTGGATTCTATAGGTGGATCCTGAAGGTTTTCTTTGGGATTTGGATTCCTTGGCTAGGAAATTTTTGTGGGTGGGAAGTCTATCTTCTTCTAAGTGGAGCCTTGTGAAGTGGGAGACGGTGTGCAGTCTGTAGTAGTTTGGTGGGCTTGGGTTGCGTCATTCCTCTTTGACCAGTTTGTCCTTGGTTGCTAAGATTTATTGCAGATGGTGCTCAAAGAAATATCATGGCTGGGCTAGGATTATTTCCCATAAATACCTTGGTGGGGTTCAAAAGGAGGAGGCTCCTCAGTTTCTATTGGTTGGGAAAGGCTCTTTGATTTGAGAGACTCTAAAAAAAGGGGCTTTGTTGATCAAGGAGGGTCTCTTTTGGATATGTAATAAGGGATAAGAGGCTCTTTTTTGGGTTCATTTTATGGGATGGCTTTGCTCCCATCATGAACAAATTTCTCATCTTTAGACCCTTTGCCAACTTTTCTTAGAGGCTAGTTGGTCTCGTGTGATGGATTTTAAGATGTCTTATATTTGTGGTCAAGTGGAGTTGTGTAGGTGGAAGATCCTGAGAGAGTGGCATACGGTTGGTCAGTAGGAGGATTGTGTTGAGCTCCATAAAATCCTAGAAGGCCAATTGTGCAGTTCTCTTAATGATAAAGATAGGTTGGCATGGAGTCTGAATCCTAAGGGGCTTTATATGGTGGCTAGTGGGTATTAGGAGTTGATAGCTCGAAATTATGGTGGGATGGAAGTCCCATGGTGGAAAAGGTTTTGGATCAAGTTCTCTTGGCCTAAACGTAACTGATTCCTGTGGAATTTAGCTTGGAATAGGTGTCTAACATGGGACAATCTGCAAAAACATGGGTTCCAAGTTTCATCTGTTTCTATGCTTTGTGGTTGTAGTGAGGAGGATTTTGCCCATCTTTTCTTCAAGTGCTCCTATTCTTGATTATTTGGAATTTTTAGTAGGGTGTATAGAAACATCCATGTGTGCATGTTTCCTCTTTGGTTTATTTTTGGCATAGTTTGGGGAGGCCTCCTTCTCAGGCATCTTTTCTCTAGATTGTGTGGAGCATTGACCCTGGCTTCATTCTTTGGCAGATTTGGTTGGAAACAAATCACATGATTTTTTGTGGGAGAAGGTTGATGGTTCAACAAGTTTGGTAGAGAGTTGTGAACATGATCTAGGAGACAGTGGATGCCAAATGTGAATTGGCTTTTCCTCTGGAAAGAAGGGGCAAGGAGATTGTGCATAGTTTAGGCTTATGTGATCTAGTCTTTGATTCTTTTTATGTTCATCATAGTAAGCATGCTAAAAAGAAGGTTCAATGGGTTGGGGGTTGGTCTCCTCCTCCAGGTGATGTTTTGAAAATCAACACAGATGGGTCTTCTAGGGGTAATCCAGGCCCTGTTGGGATTGGTGGTGTGGGGAGAGATAGCTTTGGGTCTATGGATTTTGTTTTCTTCATCCACAAAGGGTAGAAAACCAACAATCTTATGGAGGGATTGGTGATTCTCGGGGCTTTGGAGCGGGCTTGTGTGCTTGGTTGGCACAAGATTTTTTGTGAATCAGACTCTCAAATTATGATTAATTTGCTAACATAGTAGAATTTGGAGGGTATATGCTGGCAACTCTCCTTTGTGGTGATGCATATTTGGCAGGTGTGCTCCAGGTTAGAGTTGGTATCTTTTACTCACATCCCCCATGAGTGGAATGGAGTTGTTGATTATTTGGAAAAGTGGGCTTTTGAGCATGATGTCAATTGGCGGGTTGAGGGTTGGGACCATCTTTCGCCAAGTGATTTCCATGTCTTAGAAAATATTATTTCTAAGGATATGGATTGTGGACGTTGTTGAGGTTCTGGTGGTTGGGTTGCTTGGTTCTGTTTGGGGGTTTGGATATTTGCACTTCTTTGTCCTCTCTTGGGCACCTTTATGGGCCCCGCTTTCTTTGTACTAATGCTTTCTTGTTATGAATAAATTTTTACCCTCTTTTTACTAATTATTTAATTAAAAAATAAATTATTAAAATATATTATATTATAGTTATTATTTAACATAATTATTATATAAATTTAATTATTTAATTTAAAGTTCCAACAATAAAATTTACATTATATTATACTTGTTATTATCATTACATAGATAATATATAAATTTAATTATGTAATGAAAAAAAACATTTTGAAAATTTATTTATAGATAGTGTAGATATGATAAGCTAGAAAATTTAACAAAGCCTTTCTAAATTATATTTTAATCTATATATTAACTGCAAGTAACCAAATTTTTTTTATATAATTAATTAATTATTTAATTAAAAATCAAGTTATTAAAATTTATATTATATTATAATTATTATTTAACATAATTATTATATAAATCTAGTTATGTTTCAAATTATGTTCATTAAAAGCTAAATTATTAAAAAAATTATATATATTATAATTATTATTTAACATATATATTTTTATTGAATCTTATCATTATCTCTCCCTCCTCCCTCTCTCCCCCTTAACCTCTCTCACTCTCTCAACCTGCCCTCTCTCTCCCCTTCCCTTTGAGTCTAGATTTTTCTTAAAAACTTCCTAACACTATGGGGACATGAATTGTCAACTTACAGTTCAACTTTGAAATATGAGTTCCAAGTTATTAATGAAAATAAATTTTCAAAAACTAGAAAAAAAAATAATAATAATTGATTTTGAGGGTCTCAATGAAAGAATTCAACCTCAAAAAAATGTGTCAAAAGGGCCACCTACCGAGTTGAGCTTAGTCAACAATCCAAACAACTCCTCATAATGCATCTCCCTATAAAACAAAGCCCAAATAGATAATCAATTGAAAAGTTATGACCTTCATAAGTCCCCGCATCATTCTCCTTCCCCCCCCCTCTCTCTCTCTCTCTCTCTCTCTCTCTCTCTCTCCTTCCTTTCTTCTCTCTCTTTCTCTCCTTTTTGAGTCTAGATTTCTATCTCTCTCTCCCTCTTTCCCTTTGAGTCCATATTTTTCCAAAAAACTTATCACTATGGTGACACAAATTCTCAACTTACAGTTGAAATTGGAAACATGAGTTCTAAGTTATTAAAGAAAACAACTTTGTAAAAACCATAAAAAAAAACAATTAAAGTTGATTTTAAGGGCCTAGATGAAAGAATTTGGACCCAAAAAAGTGTCAAAATGGCAACCTTCCAAGTTGATTTCCCTCTCCCTCGCTCTCCCTCCCCTCTCCCTTCTTTCATCCCTCTCCCTCACTCCCTCTCTCTCTCCAACTCTCTCCCTCCCTCTTTATCTCAATCTCCCTCCCCTCTCCCTCCAAATCTCCCTCCCCCTTCCCTCCCCCTCTCGCTCTCCCTCTCC
>VDFB02084753.1:103633-128026 GCA_007258455.2 Sequoia sempervirens
CTAGTTTTTGGTCCAATTTTGGGTAGAATCTATAGTTTATTTGCTGGCATTTGTCATGGAATTTGATGTTAAATGTTGATATTTTCATAATGTTTCCCTCAAACCATATACATTGGGCTTAAATCCTATCTCTGAAAGTTTTAATGACATTGGCATATTATGTGGATTATCTATATTGATTTTGCATTTGGTTAATGAATGTTCATTAAGGTGGTTATAGATGTGCAGTTATTGTGTGTACTAACATTTTCATGCAGATTTAATATGCTAAGTTGAGGAAGACACCACCAGTTGGGCATGCACCATAATTTCCAACAAAGGAATCGCTCAAAGTCAAAGGAGGTCAATGACAAAAGATTCCTCATGCAACCAAATGTAATCGCTTTATAGTGGAATTTAATGATTGAGAATGCATTGGAATTATTGTTGTGATAAATTTGCATTTGGACTTGCATGTCTAACTAGATTCCATGCACGTGCAACCACCATCGCTCCATTTTCTTTGTTTTCCCTAAATGGCATCCTCCCAGTCGTGGAGTTGACTGCCTTGTTTAACTGATAGTATAATTAAAGATTTGATGCTCCTTCCTTGGAAGGTTGCACGATTTGATATTCTATTTGCACTCTCCATTTTTCAGTAATAAAAATACATTACTCTTTTGTACTCATGATTTACAGTGAATAAAATAAAGTTCTGATTTCGAGCATTTGAGTTCTCATTAGTTTAGAGGATACTTATCCAAGGGGGTCCACTTGGTGAGTAATATGTCTTCTTAGTTTAGTATTAATTTAGTATTATTGTTTAGTAATTAGTTAGAAATCTGGCATCAACTGTTCCTACAGCCACTAGAATCCCATTCTGTGACTGTTCCTACAATCAAGGAAGATAGAGTAGTGCCCTATTTGTTGCTTAGATTTTCATTCCTACTATGCATTTTAGTTTGATGTAGTTGTTGATTGATGATTGGTATTTATGGTATTCCCTTCTAAGCAATTTACTTTCAGCATTGTGTGTTCCTTAGATGTAGAATGAAATGGCTACTTTGAGTTCCTAGTGCACATACTGTGCTGGCCCATTTCAAGTTCACGTCCCAGGGTTGACAAGTTAAATGCACCTTTATGATGATTGAAATAGCTATTCAGGTTAGATGTCCAATCTCTGAGTCATGGTTGTAAGGGATTAGTTATTGAATCATTGTAGGAGGCCAAAAAATTTGGCGTCATTGTTGGGGATGGTGTCAAACTAGGGAATCTTTTGGATTCATTGGTAGTTTTTCCTATTGTAGTGTTTTTGGAATCTATTCTTAGTATATACTCATTTAGGAAGTAATGACCCCCCTTATTCTTTATCGATTCTTTGTGTGAGTTGACTGATAGTGAGTGATACCACATGCATAGAGGAAGGAGAAGGGATGCTTATGGGAGATTCCTTCATAAGAATCCTAATCCATTCTAGCTATTTGAATATCATAACCTACCAAGAGAAGAAGAAGAAGATTCACACCCCTTTGCTGATGCATATCCTAATCTGACTAGCTCTGAAGTCTCCTTTGACGATCAAAATCAACTTGAGAACCCCTTTGCTTTGGAACTACATCAAGCAGGAATGGGTGATGAAAATAGGATCATACCCAACCAACTACCTTTTCTTTTCCCCATTGCCCATCAAAATGAAGTTGACAACATCAGAACATTCTTGCCTCAGCACTCCCCAAGTTTTATGGACTTGTCACAGAAGATCCTGATACCTTTTTATTTGAGTTTGATATACTCTGTAGGAGTTATGATTATACTACTAGTGCCCATAGGCTTAAGCTATTTCCTACCACTCTGAAAGAGGCTGCATTAAGATGGTTCATGATCCTAGGCAAAGATACTGTGGAAACCAAAGACATGACACGTACCCTTGAAAACAAGTACCATTGTAGGGGCACAACATGAGTGGGAGGCATACGCATGCAAACAAAAAGGAAGATGAGAGATTGGAGGATTATATTGCAATGTTTCTATTTTTCCTACAAAAATCTTCACACCATACACTCAATGAAGACTCACAAAAGTTGATTTTCCTGAGAGGAATCAATGACAACTACACTAATGCCTTGGACCTGATGGGAGGAGGGGATATCTCCCAAGTTCTTTGGGAGGATATCAAGAAAATATGCTAGAACTACTCTAGGGTAGCTTCAAAGAGAGGGAGCTTTTAGCAAACTCTCATGGGTGTAGTCAACTACCGCTGGAGTTTCAAGAATGGAGATTACCTATCGTAGTGAAGACTCTCGCTAAAGACATTATAAATAATCTAGCTACTCAGCTAGATACACTTCAGGCCAAGAAGAAACAAGAGGAGGTAGAGGCAATGTTGACAAAGTATTGCCCCCACTGCAAACAAAAGAAGAAGGACTGCAGGTGCAAGATGGTAGCTAATCTTGAAAGCAAGCAAGTTCCACCTGAGTTCAAGCCAATCCAGATTGAAGAAGACCAAGTCTATTATGTTGCACAAAGGAAGCCTTGGGCTCCAAGACAAGGTATTCCACTGGATCCACTATCCTATGTTGGGCCATATTTTTATTCCTACTCATCTGCTAACCAATGGCAGCCCCCATATCCACCCAGTTATGGAGGATATCCATCATAGCCTTGGAGTAACCCTCCAAATGCTTAGCCCAGTCATTAGAGTTCTCCACCCTAGTGGAAATAACCTCAAGGGAATTGGAAACAATTTCAAGGGCATAGGCAGCCACCTCCAGGAAATTGGCAGCAAATAAATGAATGGAGAGGAGGACAACAATGGCCTACCCAGAAAACCAGTTACATGCAGCCACCTTCTCAGCCCCAGCAGCCTGCTATAATGCCTCCACCTACTAATCCAAGCTCAAATGCAACTAAACCTACTCAGCTACCAACTTAGCCCACACCCAATCCAAATAACAAACCACAACAATAGCCTGCATACTCTGCTGATTCAAATCAATTCTCTGCATATGCTGTGAGTGTAAGTGACATCCACTTGCGTTTAAGTACTACTCTACCAGCCCCCTCCAAGCCCATTATCACTTAACTTCCCGTGGAAGAGGAAGAGGAACCTCTGAATGATTCCATTTAGCCAAGTGTACCTAAAAGTCTTGAACATAGAAAACTTTAGTGGTGAATCTTCGCCAATTGGCAAATTATAGGAATTGGCCAAGTCGAAATTGGTGAATTTCTCGCACCCAACAGGGTGTCCAAATCACTTGAATTTTAAGAACTATAGGTCCAATGCATGTCCATTAGCCAATGAGTTTTTTTATAAGGCATATTTAAGCAACAAATTTGCCATTGTCAAACTATGCGCTTCAATTGGATCAACTAATATTTTTGCCTAGAATCCTGAAAGCATTTAATAAAACACCTACATATTCACCAATACTATTAAAACAACATTGTATCAGGACCCATTTCACCAATTAAAATTTACAAATAGTTGCTTGTGAAGACCCATTTCGCAAATTAAAATTTATAAATAGTTTCTCATGAGGACCTATTTCGCCAATAAAATTAAAAAATAATTACATTTGAGGACACATTTCGCCTTGAAAATTACAACGTATCATTCTATAAGCACGCGGGATCGCCAAATTTTTAATATACCTGTGTGTATGAAATATTGGATCAATTTAAATGAAATCAAACACATATAAATAAGACATTAAATTAGGAAAAACTGAAAATATAAATAGAATAAGCAAACCGTTATCGCAGCTTTCCCAAAACTGTCTTATCTCTCTCTAACTTCAGCATTTTGTTGGTTTCCGAATGGCTCTCAGATTAGCAGATCAAGCTCAACAAAAGGACAGCTAAAGAACGAGATATTAAAATGCATATTATGCTAAGTGCAAGGATTATGCTAAAATCTAAATATGAATATTGTTGGAAGATTTTGAAGGTTGATTGTTGGTTGCTCAATTCTGCAGCATAACGATGTGATGAAAGTGATAGATGAAGATGGATGGAAGATGGAAGAATGATTTTGACAGTATAAGGATGTCTGAAGATTCCATTCAAATGGCTTGTGAAAGGTTAGATTTATAGATTTTTTTGAAGACAAAAGCTTAGTTGGAAAAAATCAACGGATGAGATTCAGTCTGGTAAGATGAATGGTAAGAGATTTTTGAAAGTCGAGTGAGAGAAGTAGAAGGTTTCCTCTTCTTCAATTTTTTTTCATTCAGATCTGAAGGAAGGTTGCCATTTTGAAGAATGAGTTGAAATGAATTTCATAATTAAATAAATTTATTTATTTAATTATATGTGAAGATGAGATTAGAAATTCGCATAATTAAATAAGTAATATTTAATTATGTGAGAGAGATAGATTTAGAAGGCATTAAATTAAATATTTAAAATATTTAATTTAACTATGAGATGAAGAGGAGGAATATTCCATATTTGAATTTAAATATTCAACTTTAGAATAACATGATAATTAATATAAATAAATTATAGAATTTATTTAATTTAATTAAGAGGAATATGGAATATGGTAATTAATTAAATAAATTTATTTATTTAATTAAGACAGAAGAATTATAAAAGAACAATATAAATAAATAATTAATAAATTTATTTAATTAATTAAGATAGAAGAATTATAAAAGTGAACAATATAAATAAATAATTAAATTTATTTATATGTAGATGACTTTAGGAGAATTAATTAAATAATTTATATTTAATTAATTAACAAGCTTGATTAACATTGACCATTTTTAGACATACATTTTGCCCCTCTTTGAGATGATGTTCGAGATGATGAGATTTTTTGTCGAGTAACATCATTTCAAAGAAGTTAAGGTATGGATAGAGGAGAATGGATAATGATAGAAAGATAGGATGATGGAATGATGATGCCCCCTCGAGAGGATAGGCGGGTTGAACAAACACGGGTAGGCTCTTGAAATGAAATGATAAAGGGAGGGATAAGACGAATGATGTAAGATAGGAAGTGGATGAAGGAGAGGAATGATACATTATGCTGCAATAAAGGTGAGCAACCATGATGTTTGATATAGCACTAGACGTTATGCACCAAGATATAAGGACCAAGGTGACGATGTGTCTCATGCCCCAACATAATACAACCTTCTCTAGACATATGAGGAAGTAGACTTAGAGCATTAAAGTCCTAATGCACAAAAGGTATGATATGACCTTAGATGCAAAGGATAGTGCAAAAAGCTACTCCAACATACACAAGATATTAATATTAGCTAAAATGATATGGATTTGAAACAAATGCAAGATATAATGATAACACACACAAGCAAGCAAACAAGCATGCACAAATGATACAAAAACAAACAAGGAATTGCCCCTGTCAAGTTGTAAACCGGTGATTGATTGATTGATCGATGATGATGATGATAGTGTTGTCATTGTGGGGAGCGACATGTCCCTAGAGCAACACAAGGATGACTAATAATTGATTGATTGACTTTGATTTGGTTTACGACAAGATTAGGATCAAGACCAAAGGATGTGATTGGATAATTTGACAAGATTGATCGACTTGATTGGTATGGATTAAGGAATAACTTGCATTTGAATTATTGCTTGGAATGATTTGATGGATTTGATTGGATGAAATGGTTTTGATGAAGATGATTGATTTGGTTGAATGGTTGAATGATTTGATTGAGGTGATGGATTAAGTAGATGAAATTGGAAGAATTAATTGGATGGATAGATTTTATTGCTTGGATTTTTGTTGGATATTTGATTTTTTAATTTTATTTTTGGGGATATTTTGATTTTTTTGGGATTTTTAAAATGTTTTGATTTATTTTTGGATTTTGAAATGTTTTGATTTTTGGACTTTGAAATTGTTTTGATTTTTTGGACTTTTGAAATTTTTTTTTTATTTTTTGGACTTTTGAATTTTTTTGATTTTTTTGGACTTTTGAAATTTTTTGATTTTTTTGGACTTTTGAAATTTTTTGAGGTGTCAAAGGATGAAAATTTGAGTAGCTTTTGTGCTAGATACCAATGACAAGGGGAAAGCCAAGTCTAGGTGCAATGAGATAGATGGGATTGATGGATGAAAGGGTGGGTGATGGGATAAGGGATAAAAGGCTCATGATATATGGATGGATGGAATGGATATATGCATCATAAGAGAGAAAGGATGTGATTTCCAAAGACTATGTCACATAGGAATAACATGCCCCATTCTAGGTACAAGACTTAGGATATTTCAAGACAAAGCTTATGACAATAGGATAATGATAGGCTTGTTTAGAAGGATGAGGTATGTCAAGAGATACCCAAGACATGTTTCAACATTTTGCCCCTATATCTTCATCAAGATCAAAATAAGAAGGGTGGATGAATGGACTCGATATGATAGGTATGATGGCTAAAGATGGTAGGTAGGATGGAAATGATAAGACATGAAAATGATAGGTTGGATAGATAAGACATTGTGCCCCCAAGTGTAAGCGACATAGAAGATCAACCTACACATGACGCCTATTTGCTAGGTTTTCATCATGGTACTTATCCAGGGCGCCTATTTACCAGGTTTTCACCATTGGACGAAGGGATTTCTCTTTACTTTTTTTTCTTTTTTTTCTTTTTGACTTTTGGATAGGAGGGAATATGGATAGGAGGGACTCAAGTGTCTAGTTGCATGAAAGTTGATAGTACCGCTAGGGATGGATGTCATTGCATGGACCATGTCAAGTATCATTATGCTCATAGATGTTGGTAAGATATGACATGAAAGGGATGGATTGAGTAGATGGTGGATTATGAAAGGCTTATGCAAGAATGGATGGGGAATAGTGGATGATGATGTGGATTGAATAGGACTTGTGCGAAAGGATGGATGAAAGGTTTATGCAAAAGCATGGACCATAGGAAGATGGTAGGGGAGATATGTAGGATAATGTGTGAAGGGTGGGGAGATGGAGGTATGTGGAATTGTTGTGAAATGGAAGGGAACCATGACCAATGGTTGCACACACTGTGATAAACGTTGAAGCTTTTGATGTGGATGAGGTGTAGGAAGCAATGGAGATGTTTTCTTAGGAGGTGGTGGATGAAGTGTTTTAGGTACCCACATAGACTTAGTATTTCTATGATTTTTATTTTGCTTGTGAGTTTTAGGAATTTGAGACTTTTGAATGGAATGAGAGTGTGGGATGGAAGTGGATGGTTGGGATTTTTGTGATGTGAATGCCTCATTTGACTTGATTTCTTTTTTCTTAGGTACCCAAACCATTTTAGTTTTGGCCTTTACTTTTGGACGTATGGGCTTATATAGCTTTTTAGATGTATTTTGCTTTGAATTTTTGTATTGATGTCCTAAGGCATGAGAACCCTTAGAATTTTTAACTTTATAGGTAGAGGCATTGAAATTCTTGCTTTTGAATCCCATGGGTGGAAGCTTCATGTTTATACAATGTGTGCATTGATTGGTTATGATTAAGATGTTTAGAGGATTTATGGATACATGGATAAGAGGATTGGATGGTAGGGATATTAGGTGTTGGGAGAATTGGAGGTATATTAGATGGAGGGATATTAGGAGTTGGAAGCAATGGTGGAAAATTTGATGGAGGGATATTAGGAGTTGGAAGTAATGGTGGAAAAGTTGATGGTGGAAGGTGTATGGTCACATGCTTTTGACATTTGTAGGATGATGGAGGTGGAATGGCAACATATGTTTTGGGTGTATGATAGGGATTATGATGGAAAGTGGACTTAGGATGCATGGAGGAAGTACCAACATCTTTAGGTTTTTGTCCTTGGGGTGTAGGTCCAAGGCCATAAGAGTGTGGAGGGACTTTGACATGGATGGGCTCCAAAATACCTTTTTCATGAAGGTCTAGACCTTTACCTTGGTGGTTCATGTTTTGGAGTGTGCAATGGATAATGGGACTAGGTGTAGGTGAAACACTAGACATGAGTTCTTTATTGGATGGAGAAGATAATGTTTTTCATTGTTCTAAGGAGGAGCATTCATGAATGAGGGTGGAAAGACTAATAGGATATGATGGAGGACTTGCAATGGGGTCGATAGTGGGTGATGGAGGATCATTAGGATCTTGATTAGCATTGTGTTCACTTAGATCCAAGATATTTGTTTGATCTTCTATGTGTGCTTGGGAGGCATATGTCTCATCAAGGGAAGTGGATTTTTGTGTATCATGGATGGGTGAGGTGGAAATCTCTTGACCATGGAATGCATAAAGTTGGCTAAGAGGATCATCATGGTCTTCTTGATCATAAAAGGGGTCTTGATCAAAGATGAAAGGATTATCATGAATAGTATTAGGTATGTTATGAATGGAATCATTGGGAGGGTGTTGATCTTTATGTGGATGAGGGGGTAATATTTTCTCATGTTTAGGATGGTACTCTTGAAATACCTCATGACTTATTTGAATGGAAGTGGAAGGGGATTTCTCATGGAGATACTTGTCATGTTCTTGATGGTCAACAACATAGGAGCATGATAGAGGGTGACTTGGACTTACGAGGGGAAACTCTTGAATTGGCTAAAGGGATTGTGGATGACATGATTGGCTTGAAGGACTTGGCATGATGTTTGATGACTCTTTTGTATGTTCAAGAATATGAGTTAGATGACATGGCGATGTTTTATTCCTTCCTAGTAGACTTTGGGTCACATACTTTGTAGGTGTATGGGTGGAAGGTGTTGGCTTAGGGTTTTGATTTTGATTGGATGATGGTATGATAAAGTTATAGGGTGCATGAACTAGATTGGTGTTTCCCTTGTCGAAAGTGGCATTAAGACTTGAGGAAGTTTGGCCTTGTTGCAAAGTAGAACTTAAGTTCACATGTGTTTGTTGTGATGTGGCTTGATAGGTTGATGTGGCATTAACATATGAAGAAGTGGATGGATTAGATTGGTATGAGGTGGAAGGAGAAGCCCCTCGAAGTCTGATTTTATGTTTTGGTTTTGTTTCATGATTTGAACTAGAGAAAGAGACTCCTTAAATTATGACTTCAAGCTTAGGTTTAGGATTGGGCTTGTTTATGATTATGACCATTTTGACAAGTAGTGACTAGGACTAGGTTGGTGATGGTGATGATGTGGAATGATAAGATTGGATGACTTGGATTGATTAGGATGAAATGGATAGGATGTGAATGTGTTAAAAGAACGTGTAGAGTGACTTGTCTTTATGTGTTTGGTGTTTAGCTTGATTTCACAATGTTTAAATGAATGATCACACATGCGCACACATGAATCACACATGCAAGACACATAAGCAAGTTTGAATTTTTGAATTTATGAATGTGATTATTAAGCACACACTTGAAGAAGACACATCAGCAAGTCCTAGAACTAGTCAAGTGGGTATGGCCAATTAGGTTTCAAGCTAGTCTGCACAAGGTTGACTAAGGACAATTTGAAAGCAAAATCCTGCCACATAGCTGGGAGAAAGGGGTAACCCACCTTTCACCTTCACTTCCCAAAGGTATAAAGTTCTTTGGGGCTTAGCCAAGAGTGACAAAAATTTTAACTCTCAAACAAGCGTGTCTTTCGATTCACACTTCGATTGAGTTCGTCCCTAGGGGTGATGAAATCCCCTAGCAGGCCTCCTATGAAGGGTTTTGACAAAAGAAAACCAAGTGAGGTGTTTGTGATCACACACACACTTGATTCACACTCACAATTATTAATCGACCCTTAAAAAAAAATTACAATGTGTGCAAGAAAGCAATGAAGCACTCATTCTTTTTAGATCCCAATCAAATGTGTAGGAAGATAGTGATTAATTTTAGAACCAATTTTTGAAGTGTGATTGAAGACAAGATTCATTTTAAACCAATTGCAATGATGTGATCAAACAAGATTGGATTTTATGTCCCAAATTGAAATGTGTGACAAACAAGATTAATGAGATGAAGGATGAGACGAGTGCACCTAGTTATTTTTCGCTTTCCAAGTTGTTGTTTTGATTGATCCCAATTCTTTTCCAACTCTGTATGATTCACCAACAAGTCACCAAGACAAAAGAAATAAATTAGAGATCTGCTAGAACAAAAGTCCTATGTGCTGAAGAATATATGCAAATTTGATAACTTTAACTCTGTAAAAATTGATAAAAACCTACACCATTGGATAGCTTATAAAATTTTACCCCAAATCAAAAAAAAAACTGCTGAAAAATACCAAAATATGACCATTTTAAGATTGACTAAAAAAATGCTGAAACAGTGA
Organism: Sequoia sempervirens; assembly: GCA_007258455.2. Classification (NCBI taxonomy): domain Eukaryota; kingdom Viridiplantae; phylum Streptophyta; class Pinopsida; order Cupressales; family Cupressaceae; genus Sequoia; species Sequoia sempervirens. The sequence continues at coordinate 113,865 of VDFB02084753.1, forward strand.
TATATGCTCTAAAACAGACCCTGTATGCGCTAAAACAGTTCTAGATGTGTTAAAATAGTGTTAAATTTGTCAAAGTTGATAAAAAAAAACTACACCATTGGACAGCTTATGACATTCTACCCCATTTCAAAAAAAAAAGCACTGAAAAAGACCAAAAAATGACCAAGATACGACCATTTTAAGATTTACTAAAAAACTATTGAAACAGTGATATATGCGCTAAAACAGAGGCTGTATGCACCAGAAAAAGTCCCATATGCGCTAAAAAAATCCCATATGCACCAAAAAAAGTCCCAGATGCGCTAAAAGAAGTCCTAAATGCGCTAATTTTTTTTTTTTTACAGATTTTTAATGGAATGGTATATGTGCCATTATGTACCGTATATGCACCGAAACAGCCCCTGGATGCGCCGAAACAGTCCCTGGATGCGCCAAAACAGTTACTATATGTGCCTAAATAGTTACTATATGTGCTCCAAAATCCTGCAAAACAAAAGTCAAAAACCCCGTATGCACCGCAGGAAATGTCGAATGCACTTAAACGCCAAATTTTTTTCGAAAGTTGACTCCAACACGCGGAAATTGTCAAAAAAAAATTGTAGAGAATGTTAAATTCGTGGGTTCGAGCCCCACGGTGGGCCCCATTTTATGTGTGTATGAAATATTAGATCAATTTAAATGAAATCAAACACATATAAATAAGACATTAAATCAGGAGAAATTGAAAATATAAATAGAATAAGCAAACCATTATCATAGCTTTCCCGAAACTGTCTTATCTCTCTCTAACTCTAGCGTTTTGTTGGTTTCCGAATGGCTCTCAGATCAGCAGATCAAGCTCAACAAAAGGACAGCTAAATAACGAGATATTAAAATGCATATTATGCTAGACGCAAGGATTATGCTAAAATCTGAATATGAATATTGTTGGAAGATTTCGAAGGTTGATTGTTGGTTGCTCAATTCTGCAGCATAACGATGTGACGAAAGTGATAGATAAAGATGGTTGGAAGATGGAAGAATGATTTTGATAGCATAAGGATGTCTGAAGATTCCATTCAAATGGCTTGTGAAAGGTTAGATTTATAGATTTTTTTGAAGACAAAAGCTTAGTTGGCAAAAATCAATGGATGAGATTCAGTTTGGTAAGATGAACGGTAAGAGATTTTTGAAAGTCGAGTGAGAGAAGTAGAAGGTTTCCTCTTCTTCAATTTTTTTTCATTCAAATCTGAAGGAAGGTTGTCGTTTTGAAGAATGAGTTGAAATGAATTTCATAATTAAATAAATTTATTTATTTAATTATATGTGAAGATGAGATTAGAAATTCGCATAATTAAATAAGTAATATTTAATTATGTGAGAGAGATAGATTTAGAAGGCATTAAATTAAATATTTAAAATATTTAATTTAACTATGAGGTGAAGAGGAGGAATATTCCATATTTGAATTTAAATATTCAACTTTAGAATAACATGATAATTAATATAAATAAATTATATAATTTATTTAATTTAATTAAGAGGAATATGGAATATGGTAATTAATTAAATAAATTTATTTATTTAATTAAGATAGAAGAATTATAAAAGTGAACAATATAAATAAATAATTAAATTTATTTATATGTAGATGACATTAGGAGAATTAATTAAATAATTTATATTTAATTAATTAACAAGCTTGATTGCCAGTATTGGCATGGTGTGATGGTTTATAGGTGGCATTGTTGTTCTTGCCACCAAGGTTCAAACCCCGTTGGGGTGGTATTGTTGAATGGTTGTATCCAGTTCATAGCTCTGGTCAAAAGCGTTTACCCCTTGAATAAAAAAAAAAATTAACAAGCTTGATTAACATTGACCATTTTTAGACATATACAATACCATTTAAAAATCCTAAGGAATTCGCCAAATATGGAATCATAGATTGATATAAATACAATCGAAAGTGTCATTTATTCTTACACATTTTGTTCGGTTCTGAGGTTCTACTTCTCCATTCGAAAATCAGCGAAAGCCGAAAATGTAGACTTAAAAGGTGAGTGATCATTTCTTCATAGTGTTATTAGTTATAATAATAAGTTTTCTTTATCTCTTTTTCATTCTTGCTTCAACAAAGTGAACCTTAGAAGTTAGAACCAAACTCTGAAGTTTCAAATTTTTTTAAACCTCCGACCCACCGAGTAGAAAGATGACCAAGAAAGACTTGTAACTCAACAAAGTGAACCATCAACCAAGTCGAGGAATCGTGAAGTTATGAAAATTTAGAACTCCGCGACAAGGTTATATAACTTTGAGGACTAGTGACTAAGTTTAGGAAAAGCCAAATATTTTATATTGTATTCCATGGTATTGAATTTGATATGTGATTCTGCGCCATATTTAAAGAACAACACTTATCACACTACAATCGAAAGTGTCATTTATTCAAAAGTCAACCAAAGCTGAAAACGTAGACTTAAAGGTGAGTGATCATTTCTTCATAGTGTTATTAGTTATAATAATAAATTTTCTTTATCTCTTTTCCATTCTTGCTTCAGTCTTAAAGATGATATTGAGTAGGGAATGGGATAGATATTATTATTCTCTGTCCTTAAACAAGAAGACATTTTTTTCCAGTTTTTATTCGAAGTGAGATGAATATGTCGAGCGAATCAGACATCAATATGTCTAGCGACTCGAGCAACAAGGGTAAGGCTCCTACCACTCCTTAGGGTGGTGAAGAGACTCTTGCTGCTTCTCAGACTCCTTTCACTCCTTAGGGTGGTAAGGCTCCTACCGCTCCTCAAACTCCTGCTACTCCTTAGGGTGGTGAAGAGACTCCTACTGCTCCTTAGGCTCTGCAGGGTGGTGAAGAGACTCCTACCACTCCTCAGGGTTGTGAAGATACTAAGAGGCCATCAAAAAGAAAAAAAACTTAGACGTACCATACAATCTTACTTTGGAATTTCCAAAGCTTCTGATCCATCAAGTCAAGATGGAGCCACATCATCAACTCTTCCACCAAATATTGGTAGCATTCCCAATACCTCACCGCCACTGAAAGGTCAAGTTGAGATTGTCATTGATTTAAATCAAAATATATCAAATCAGGATAGCAATACCATAGAAGATGTTCCAAGTGATACCCTGGGCTCGGTTAGCCAAAATGAGATAATTGACTTGGATGAGGATGATGAAGTTGGTAGCAAGAAAAGGAAAAATAAACCAAAAAGGGGGCGCGAGTGGGAAATGACAAGGATTTTTCAACTTGGTTGGTTGTCAAAGTACCCATTCATTGAACTAGTGGGGAAATCAAACAATATTGAAAATGCAAAATTGGCCAGATGTATGATTTATACTTGGAAATGTGGAAGAGACAAGACGTTGGAGCTACAGATTGACACTATAGAAAAGCATATCGGTAAAGTTTATGAAAAACAAATCATAGACAGAAAGGAACAATTAGTCGTACGATGGAAATCAAAGGAAGAATGTCTCCATGTTAGATATGTCATGGATTATGAAGTGCATCTCCAAAAAATGTTGAAGCTTGGTGCATGTAAAGGTACACTTGACGCTCAATTTGGGAAAACAATGGAAGCAGCAAATCTATCAAAAACTATTCAGATGACTGTTGTTTTTCATATTTTGTCCAGAGGGCATCCTATAACAAATTGTCCAGAATATTCTGGTTTATTATCTTATTTGAATTTTCCTTACTATCCCTACTCACATTGGTTAGTAAACGCTAGATGCGAATGGGAAAATTGTCTTGCTATAATGGAAAAGGAAGATTTAAAGGTTAAAGTAAAAGAGTCAAATTTCATTGCATTATCTTTAGATGAAGTTACTGTAGTAGACAATACTTCTTGGGTCTATATGCATTTGTATACTGTACAAAAACATATTTTCCAAGCTCATCTTCTCTGTGTTCATAAAATGAAGGATAGTTCAACATCGCAAAATATATTTGAACTAGTCAAGAAATCTTTGAATGAAATTGTAGGTATGGATGAGTTGAAAATTTCCAAACATTTGGTGTGTGTAGGAGTTGATGGAGGTACAATGATGCAAGGTCAAAGGACAAGTGTTTGCACAAAGTTAGAAACTACTTGTGCACCATACATGCTTGACATTCACTACATGGCCCACATAATGAATTTAGCATTCAAAATTGTAAGCAAGTTTCCTATAGTATCAAAATTCAAAAATCTAGTCCGCGAGATCCACACATACTTCTGTCGAAGTCCTAAACATTTCACAGAATTTCAAAATTTTGCTGAGGGATAAACCAAGAAACAAGCTTCTCAAGGATGTCAATACCAGATGGATCTCCCTGCATGGACCAGTGCAACGAGTTCTTTCAGAATATCAATCCTTGATTGGAGTGATGTACGAGCATCCCAACACAGTAGACAAAGATCCTGACCTCTTATATAGGTTAAGCGATATAGAGACACTGTTGACTTTAACTAGTCTTCTCCCCATGCTGGATGTGATGAACAAGCTTGTGAAGAAATCCCAAGATAGAACTATGTATATTAATGAATATTCTAATCTATGTAAACATACATGCTTGGCCCTCGATCATCTATATCTAGATCTAACACAAGATGGCCCAAATTATTTCATGTGGTAGAAAATTATTGATTTGAATGATCTTGATAATTATTTATATTTTAATGCAAGCAGACACTTATGCATCTTTGTACGTGGATATGAGATACAAATGTACCAATGTAAGACAGCCAAGCGCTCTACCAGAGAAGTAGCTATTAATGTCGAAGATTTTCAAGGCATTGTTAAATCTGTTGGTGATAATTTGAAGGAATTCTAGATGAAGCTAAGCTTAGAAAACAATGTAGGAATTTTGCAATAGCTATGAAGGACCAGTATAAATCCATAGGCAAGGACAAGGCCTTTCAATTGGGATCAATAAAAAATGTTTGGACAAACTTAGGTCAGAGTGAAATATTGCATGGTTCAATATCATAATATTTCAAACTTGTTGATTTATGTCAAACAATGATATTGGGGTTGGTGGAGGATGAGAGAGTTTTTAGTACATTGGGGTTTTTGAAATCAAAGTTAAGAAACAAACTAGACAAGAATTTGGAAAATTGCTTGAGGATGAAAGGAATTGTGTATTATGTCATAAATTTTCCTTTTGAAAGGGCACTCACAATCTGGAGGTCCACATGTGAAAGAAGAGGGACCGGGTTGTGCAACACTCCAATTCCAAAGGTTGGTACTGGTGGTACTAGTAGTGGCAATGAAACTCAAACAACTGACATTGACAAAAATGACACAATGAATGTTGAATTTGAGACACAGGCCGAAGAAAATGAAGAGCAAACTTAGAATCAAATTCAAGATGACTCTTTTAATTTATCTGATGATGAACGTCAGTTTGAGGACCCTGCGTCCGTTTGGGAAATGGAAGAGATTCAAGAGAATTAGCAGCTTTTAGGTATTTATATTGCACTTCATGGATCCCAGGATCATATTCCATTGTTCCATACTGTAGTTGATATTTTATATTGTATTCAATGAAATTGTGAATCATTTCACTTCATGATATTTTATTTTATATTGCACTTCATGAATCATATTCCAAAGTCAAACTGTAGTTGATGATATTTGATGTTGTATTCCATGAAATTGTGATATTTAATATTTAATATTAGTTCGTACATAGCATGCTTTTGGAAATTCCTGAAAAGACAACTCAAGTTTAGTTCATACATAGAATTCAATGAGATGTTAGAAGATGGCACTTTTGAAAGGAAAGATAAGTCCATAATGTCACGTGGTCACTGAAACTTGGAACCTTAGAACCAAAGTCTGAATTTTTGAAGTTTTCCAAACCTCCGACCCACCAACTAGAAAGATGACCAAGAAAGACTTGCAACTCAACAAAGTGAACCATCAACCATGTCGGGGAATCAGGGAGTTATGAAAATTTAGAGCTTCATGACAATGTTATAAAACTTCAAGGGCTAGCGACTAAGGTTAGGAAAAGCACCAAAACCATGACTTTGAGTGATAGTAACCACATCAATGAAACTAACAAAAAATCCATCATTCCTATTCCAATAATAGATAATCCACGACATGAATTCATATAAATGTTTAGTGGATATGCTAAGTAGTCATGGAGATTGAGTATTGATGTGTGAATTGTAATGCAATTTCACTAAGATTATGGATGCCTGAAATTAAAATCACCTTATAGTTCATATTTTAATTGTGTTAAAAGTAAAACTTGAGCATGCACTCAATGATTCATCACTCAACTCAATGCTTATTATATTAATAACATATTAACAATAGTATTAGTAGCATATACAACGATGAACATAATAACAAGTGTATCTAGAAGTTGAAACCACTACCAAACTTTTTCTTCAAATGATATAATAAATAATACAAATAATTGAACATCAACACATTATTGAAGTTTGAATTTGATCTTTTAAATTGATTATCATTGTATCACATGAAGGAATACATAGAGGCATTGACAATGCAAAATCTTGCTCAAAGACAACTCTACACAGAGTTGAGTTGGAACTTGGAAACTCATATTATCAAAAGTTAAATCACTGCATCACCTTTTCTAGCAACTTCCACTCTTTAGGTGTTGGAATTGTCATTTGTTCTAACTGATGTTGTTTGACTTGAAGATTTGTTAAAAATTCATGATTCAAATTTGAACCTGTCTTGGATTCTTCAATCAATTTTGTATTCAGGGTTAGCAATGGTTTGATGGAATCCAAATAGGTCACCACATCTGGGTTCTGAGGAAACCGGTCCAAATCAATCTTCCTTGCATCCTCCATCTTCTTTCTAAAATTATTCCATCCAACGAATCACTCATTTGTGTCAAAAGCCTTTGGTAAACCAAGCTTTGTGAAGTTCCTTAACTTTTCATCCACCTTCTTCATCTTGTTTGCAGCCAAATGCAAATATTTCTCTGTTTCACGCATTCTCAAACACTTTTCAATGACAGATGACAATGTCATTGATGTAGCAAGCTGATTAGTAATCCCTTTTGATTTCAAAACATTGTCACTAGATTTGTAGACCGTTTGTTGAATTTGATTTGTTGATTTCTCTAATGCAAACACATTTTTGTTCTCCATTAAATATTTTTTGAGCTTCTTATGATGTTGTTTGATAGCATCAATCAATTGAAACATGTCACACAAATGATCAATCCCTTGCATTATTTCATCCCATATCTTTTGTTTCATATGCCTCATTGTTTCTCTACAAAATTAAGATAACTTATTTTGACAAGACTTAATTTCATTTTTTGCTTCCATCAACTCTGCCTCCAATCTTTCATTTCTTTTTCTCTCCTCCAATTTTTGTTCCCATTGTGCATTTCCATTTGCAATACTTAGTCTTAATTTTTCTGAAGTGGATTTTTCCTCATCATATTTCTTATTCCTCTCATCTAGCCTTTGCTTCAGTTCATTCACTACAGTCTCAATCTCATTATGCTTATCCTCTTTGCTTGTTAATGTAGAGGCAAATTTTTTAATTCTTTTTTCTAATTCATTGCTCCTTTTATCTATTGCTTTCCTCTTTGCTTTCTCATTTTCTAGGTCTGCCTGTAACTTTTCAATTTGAGTCTGCAACCTTTTTTTCTCTCTATCTTGCTTTAGCAATGATGTGTACACCAATTCATTGTTCTTCTTTGATACATTAATTTGTTTAATATTTCTAAGTCCAGAAAAATCCAATTGAAAATTGTTCACCTCGAATTCAAATGGAGCCACCTGATTTGTTGGTTTGTTTTGAACTGTGGGAACAAGAATTGTGTACTCCATGATTTCTTTACTTGTGTCAAATGTGGCTAATACCATGGTTGTTGCAGGCTCTAAAATTAAAGCAGACGCACTCTCCATCAGTTGCTTCTTTTATTTTTTATTCAATTCTGATTTCTTTTTAAACTCTTCAAAGTAATCAAAACTCGAGGATGCAGGATCAATGGAATGCTTAAATGGTGAAGGAATAGGAGTACTTTCAGTTGCTAATGATGTCACAACCAGACTAATTGGCATTGGGGGAGTTCCTGGAAATAACTTCTTTGTGGTGGATCCATTAGTAGTGTGACTTGGAGTTGGACTTGTCAAAATCCTATTCCTTTTCTATATGCCTTGATCGCCTGGTGTTTTTGTGGTATATTGTGTTGTCCTCTTGTGTGTAATTTGTTGTTGTAGCACATGTTGACCACTACTAGTACTAATACCCATACCATCGCCACTAGAGGCAGTGCCAGTTGCACTAAGCCCTCCACCATGGGCATGTCCTAGTTGTGATTGTGTCTAACCATGGGGATGAGGATTTGAACTTGAAGCTCTAAAAAATTGACCTATATACCCTAGGTCTATTTTTTCACCTCCAACCCCAAGGCCAGATTTATCAACTGGTTTTCTGTGCTCTACATATATTACCATCAAAGGGCCTTGTCTTTGGGACCCAAAGGACCACCTTCATAACCCATTTTTTTAGCTGTGGTTGCTCCTATAGTAAATGCTTCTTTTGTGGCCTCACTTAAACCAAATTTGAAATTGACATGGCTTTCATCTTGCCTATCATCATCACTTTCTTCATCTTCTTGTTCATTTAGATGCTTTATATTCCATAATTTTCTAAACTCAAGATCTTCTTCATTATCTCCATACTCTACAAGAGCTCTTAGATCACCTAGGTCCTTCCTCATAGACCAAACGATAGTAATTTTTGATAATGACCAATTTTTTTTGTAACTTCCTTCTCTAGAGAATCTGGCATTTTTACTCTACTAGATGGTTTATGACTTTTTTCATAAAAATTGTTGTACCTCCTAATTGTCTTTCGATGCAATGCCATAATTTCTACTAACAATTGTTCAAAAGAAATACCATTCTCAGTAGCACTTTTCTCCATTGCTACTTTGACCTCATCATAAGAATCCTTGTTTCTCAAGTTTTCAAGCAAGGGTTTACTTTGATGTTGAATTCTACTTCCAACATTCTTATTGAGCACAATCATTTATTTAATGGTGTCACATGGATCATACTGCCAGTGACAAATAGCATCAAAATCAAAAAAATTTAAAAGATCACATGCCACACTAAATGCTTTTCTCTCGAATGTCATCCCCCCACATGAAAAAGGTAAAGAAGGAAATAAGGTCTTCTTCCCCTAACCGCTAAAGTGTCTTTCATTAGTACTCTGCATCTGCCTTACATATTCCAAAGCAAAAACCCTTTCTATCACATGTATTGGAAGTTTGTATGGCTGTACTTCTGATCCATAAAATCTTAGTATAGTATATTCTTCCATTAAGTACCAATCAGCCAATTGTACTTATTTTCCTAGTTGAATGCAATTTCTACATGACATGGGCAATCTAGGAATTGGAGTATTTGTAATTGCTTGATGCAATGGATCCAAAAAGTAGTCTACAAAATGACTGTAGTTCCTTCAAGAATCATGCAACCTTATAACATTGGTCCATTCATATACTGGAGACATTTTCTTTTGCTTAGGATTACTATTACCATAGGGCTGAATTTGAAGCTTGTTGGTCTGAAACATTCCTCTGAATTTGAATAGAAAAAGATAGCACAAGTAGGTTGTGAACCTAAATGTCTTGGTGGAACCTCCTTTAATCATTAAAAAAATTTTATGCATGGATTCTACAATGTGCTTAATAAAATTATATTTGGCATGTGGAACACCATAATGGATATTATACACCATTTCGTGGAGGCATGCACCCACTTCCAAATTGCTATCCAGTCTGAGGAAAAATGCTAGCATGGAAATAGTATCATGAACCCATGGTTTATAAATATCCAGATCATAAGGAGGCTTATGATCATCTTTCAATTTGTTTCTATCATGAACTCTTCTATTTAAGAAATATTTTTTCTCCATTTCATCCGCTTCTTCATAATCACTAGCAAGATTTTCTAGGTCAATGTGGACATTTCCAAATTCCGCGATTGTAAACCCCAAGGCCAACACTTTTCCAAGTTCTTTTGCATTAATGGATAAAAATTCTTATTTTCTATCTTTATGAATAATTTCTCTTTTGTTATCATAGTTTAGGGCACAAACCATGATAAATTATGGGCAAGGGAAAACCTCATGTAACATCATGTGCCCTAATCCAGTTACCCACGGTGCACTGATACTATTAACTTGCATTTGCTTTGCAGCTGTATTCTCAGATGAAAATCTAAATTCTGAGGTATGCCTACCATAGGTTTCAGGATCATAAATATCACGGTATTCATTAGTGAAACTTGGGGTTTTAAGCAATTTTGTATAATGTGTTTTTTTATCCGACATTGCTCTAGTGGTATTTGTGGTAGACATGTTGATACAATCAATAATATGAAATTTATGAATTCCCTATTAGTCCTTAATTTTTCTTAATTCTTAAGCATCTTAACCCTAAACCTAAACTTCAAATTTTGACAAAATAAGATTTTAAGAAACGTCAAGCGATGAAACATAGCCATAGGAATTCTTTAACTTACTTGGATTTTGAATTTTGATTCTTGAAGTTGAAACTATGTTGAAGCTTGAAACTGGGTTACTAGAATGGCTTTGTTGGAAGTGGAACTGTGGAACCCAGAACATGGTGGTGCATTGCAATGAGAAAACTAAATGACAATGAAACATCTACTCGTTACTTACGAACTACACAGTACATAATTAGGTAGTACAATGTACATGGCTGATAGCATTTAAAACAAGCCATTTAAAATAATGATTTACTCCTGCATTGACAACAAATTCTAAACCATTGATCTTTGTTAATCTAATGGTTATAGGGTGATTCCAAAGGTTTAAGTTCGTAAGCGTAGTGCTCTATGCATTTCATTCCAGAATGCAACTACAACCATACATCAAATGTTCATTGAACAGTTGAGTAATTTATGATATAAAGAATAAACAAAAAACATGTGTTTTAAATTTTCTTTAAATTTGCTTTAAAACATGTGTTTTAAATTTTCTTTAAAGTTTAATGCACTAGGATTGACATCAAGGCCAAGGGGCCAGAAACTTAACATTTCAAAGGCCTTAATAAAATGAATTACAATGTCACATTAATAGCACTTAACTTGCAAATGACTCTTAATAAAATGAATTACAATGTCACATTATTACATTAATACATAGTACAAATACAAATGTAAGCGCAAGTGCCAAGATTCTGCTGGACCGCTAGTGAAATTTTGAAAACGTAAATGTGATACATGTATCTTTAAAAATAAATGGAACTTGTCGGGTCAACCATGAGCTCTAAAAATTAACACATGGGACTTGTCAAGTCATCCATATGCTCTGAAAATAAATGCATGGGGAAAGGAGGCCCGATTAAACTAGAGAAATGGGAGCCGTGAAGATACAAAATGTACTTACCCCTTTTAGAACTAGACTGGTGCAGAAGATGAGGGATTGTAAAACTGCTCCCATGCAAAAGATGAGCACTAAAATTAAATCCATGGGAATTGCCTGGGAAACCATGCAGATGATGAAGGGTAGTAAAATTGCTCCCATCTTCTACTTGCAACCTCCATGCATTGGGATAGCACTTATTTCCATCAGAGCTCCTCATCCTAGTTCAAAACCTATCTAAGAAGTTAGGTGAACCAAATCAACTTCTTTCCAATTCCACCCATTCTGAACTTGAAGGAAATTGGTCTTTTACTCTGTAACTACATAACTGGAGGCAGGAAAATTTAGAGCATCCCCAATAATACTGCACCATCTTCTTCCTGAATCCTTATTAAGTTATTAACCCTACAAAATGAAAACCCTTATGAAAATTAAACGAATGATTTTAGTTGTGCTCACTATCCTTATTTATGGGCCAAAAGTGCCACTACCAGCCTGGTACCTTGTACACCTCACACGTGTCACGTGTGAGCTCTGAGGTTGTGTATAATTACTACTGACTACTTAGTAATAATTGTGATTCGCATAAACCAAAAATCCAACTTAATCGGTACCTCAAGTTGGCTACATGCAGTTACTAGTATGACTCCGATGAACAAAGGCATCGGTGTTGTCAAATGTGATTATATGGTATCATTATTCAGAATGCTGGATTATTGACATCATCATCTATGATTCTACAGTACTTCGTGCATTTTTCAATATAAAGTTATCCAATCAATCACTCTGGCTATTCATATGGTATTAATCCATGCTACCACCCAGTACCACAACCAAATTGAGAATTTCAATACAATAAATGAAAGGTAGAGTACTTTGATGCATTGAAAAGAGAGAATTAAATGTCTCATTTTACAATAAAATGATTATCAATGTCCTAGCTAATGGTCAATAAATTTCACTCTTATGATCAAAACTATATGATTTCACGAAACTAATCATTAATAAGGCTCAACCATTGATTTTTTGAAAATCTATTAGTTCTATTCTTATTCGAGGTTTTAGTTATGATCTAGATATGAGGATTTCTTCCGAATACCATTTATAGCCATCCATCAAAGAATTCATTTGAGCGGTCCCTCTTTTCAAAATAGACTTTGCATTGTGCATGAATTTGAAATGGGATGTCTCACCATTTGATGGGAGACTAGACCCTCAAGATTAAAGAGTTAAGATCTGGGCTTTGTCATAAAATATTTTTGGTCAGGCTTGGGCAGTATTGAAATGATGACAGAGTAGGATGGTGTGAGACCTAAATAATTAATAAAATCTCAAACATTGATTTTTTGAAAATCTAAGTTCTCTAGATGTAATTCTGAATGTTTCAATTCCACAAATCTGGCCTTGAGAGATATATAGAATGCAACTATAATGCGTCCATCAAAATTCTTCTGACAGTCATGGTCCATAATGTAGGTGGTCAAACTTGGTACTTATGAGACCAAAGTCTAAGAGTTTCAAATTTTACAAACCTCCAACCTAACTTCTAAAGATGACCAAGAAGACTTGCAACTAAGGTTGGAGAAATTTTTGACATGCATGCTGCATTTTTTCATTAGTTTGATATTATATTTAATTTTCCAAAAAAATTTCTTAATCATTTGAAAATAGGTTTAATTTTCCAATGAATTTTATTTTTTAGTTTGAAAAAAGTTTTAATCACCAACAAATTATTTTTTCTGGTTTGAAAATAGGTTTAATTCACCAATCAAAATATTTTATTGGTTTGAAAATAGATTTTAATTGCCAATGGAAAAAATTTAGTGGTTTTAAAAATTTTGCATTTCGCCAAGATTTTCCATAGACTTCTAGTGATTAGAAAATATTCGCCAATGGACTCTTTTTTTTCACAAAAAACAAAAAAAAATGCCACTAAAATTAATATTTTTATTGGGAAATATACAAGATTCTCCAAGATTTTACACCTTTGAGGGGGTTTCTTAAAGTTTTCCCTGGTCTTGAACCAGTCAAAGTCAAGAAGACTAAACAAGAACCACCATTTCCTCAGAGATTGGAAGTTTCCAAGAAGAAGGAAGAAAAGGAGGATACCACTTTTGATATCTTGGACCAGCTGAAGCATATATGTGTCCAGATACCTCTATTTCAAGCCATAAAGGATGTTCCAATCTATGGCAAGGCAATCAAGGAGGCATGTCTCAAGAAGCTAGGTAGGAAAAAGGACCCAACTATAGTTCATGTGGTGGGACAGTTAGCTAACATCATGCTGGGAAAAGTAACTATCCCCAAATCTAATGACCTAAGTAGTCCTGTGCTAGCAGTTGCTATAACTGGGGTCCAAATAAAAAATGCTTTGATTAATTTAGGGGCAGCAATAAATGTAATGACCAAAGACATCCTACAACAACTAAAAATTACAAGCATGAGATCTATTCCTACTATCCTGCAACTTGCTAATAGCTCTACTGTTAAGCCTAATGGTGTAGTGGAGAATCTTGTGGTAGTTTTAGATTCCTGAGAGTACCAGCAGACTTTATGATTCTTTCTCCTAAAGCTACACTAGGCGAGTATCCCATTATTCTTGGAAGGCCTTGGTTAGCAACTGTAGATGCATACATTGGATGTCAGTCAGGTGACATGACCATTTCAGATGGAAAGAGCACGGAAATTTTTGTTCTTTATCCACCTGTTCAGCCATCTCATGATGCAGATAATCTCGTATGGCCACATGTTGGTGAATAGGTTGAGGAAGTTAA
>VDFB02084754.1:0-34114 GCA_007258455.2 Sequoia sempervirens
GGACATTTTCATTGTCTCGGCGACTCAAAAGGTTTATTTTCAGCCAGACAAAGACTTTAGGGTGAGCTCTTACCGATTGCATTATGTCTCAGCGACTAGCACATAGAGCGATGTATTGGCAAGAGTTATGTCTTTAGTATGTGGTCTCACCGAATGGGTCTTGTCTCACCGACCATGTGCACGTGGACATTTTTCAGCTAGGCAAGTGGTTATCGACATGAGGTCTTGGCCAGATCTTATTGTCTCACCGACTGCCGATAAGGATATACATCTCGGTGAGAATTTTGCATCGAAGAGATGTCTTGGCAAGTGGCTCTGGTCTCACCAACAATGTGAATGTGCTCTACCAAAGGTTATTGGGGTAAGGTTATATAGTCTTACTGACTCGAATGCCATGCCGATATGTTGTTTCATCGGCAAGAAAGCTTATATGTCTTAGCAATAGGAATGCATCATGGGGTATTTCGGTAAGACTAAAGTGCTTCAGAGTAAGTTCTTGGCGAATGCATTGGGTCTCGCCAACAAAACACAAAAGGATTCTAACACTAGCCAAATATTCACCATGACATCTTGTAGTTATATCGAAGTCCCATGTCTCGCCAAAAGAAATCCATTCACCCATACATTTCGTTGTGACCCATGGAGTCGAGGAGACCTCCCATAGAAAATACTTATTTTTGCCGAGATGTGTTCTTTAATGTTTGTTCTAGTCACCAAGACATAATCATTCTCACACCGATGAAGCAGCATGTCGACGTGACAAAACAGATCGGGAAGACTGCAAGACCTCACCCCGATAGCTGTTGATATAACTCCCTTGCACTTTGTCGGTGAGACCAGAGGCATTCGGTGAGACCTCACACCAATAGAATATTTTTGTGTTTTGTTGGCAAGACCTAATGCATTCGCCAAGATCTTTTTCTGATGAAAAATTTCACACCAATAAGCCCCTTCTATAGCCGGTTGGTAAGACATGAATCATTTGGCAAGACCACATACCGAAGACATAACTCCTACTGATACATCATTTTAAGCTAGTCGATGAGACATAATGCGATCGGTAAGACCTCACCCCAAAGTCTTTATCTGGCCGATATGAATCTTCTATCGCCAAGACAATATGTATGTCCTACCAATAGGTTCCTTTAGGTAAATTTTGATCACTGTGACATCCCTGAGGTCTTGCCGATAGGGAACAACAAACGTATATTAACAAGAATGCATTATGGGTCAGGGAGACCTTGATAATCTGATGCCAATATGCACTATAATGTGAAATACTTAGACCTTGATGGATTTCTTGGGATTATATGGCTAGAAAGGGGAAAATATGCTCATGGAAGGACTTATTTGGAAAATTATGAGTATGAACATGTAAAATATCCATAATTTTACAGTTCTAACAAGTGGAAGAGAGTCAAAGAGAGTGGGAGAAGGTGGAAGAGAGTTATTTGAGAGTGAGAGAACATGGGAGAGATTCAGAGAACATTAGATAGGATGGGAGAGGTTGGGAGAGAGTGGGAGAGTGGGAGAGAGGGTGGAAGAGGGTGGGATAGAGTGGGAGAGAGGGTGGGAGTGGGTGGGAGAGGGTGGGAGAGGGTGAAAGTGGAAGATGGGAGGAAGTGGGAGAGGTGGGAGGGGTGGGAGAGAGGGTGGGAGGTGTGGGAGAGTTGGAGAGAGTCAAAGATCATGGGAAAGGGTGGGAGAGAGAGGGAGCAAGGGTGGAATAGGGTGGGAGAGAGGGTTGGAGAGGGTGGAAGAGGATGGGAGAGAGGGTGGGAGATTCTGAGAGAGTTAGAGAGCATGGGAGAGGGCGGGAGAGAGTTGGAGAGACTGGGAGAGTGGGAGAGAGGGTGGGAGAGGGTGTGAGAGAGGGTGCGAGAAGGTGTGAGAGAGTGGGAGAGGGCAGTAGAGAGGGTGGGAGACAAGGTTTGAGAGTTGGAGAGTGAGAGAAGAGGATGTGGGGTTGGGAGAGGAGGGAGAGAGGGGTGGGAGGAGAGGATTGGAGGAGATTCAGGAGGTGGGAGAGGGTTGGATGGGATTCAAGGTGAGGAAATTGGTTCAATGGGAGGAGGTGGGAGGGGTGTTAGAGGTGTGGGAAGGGTTGGTGTGAGGAGGTGGGAGAGGGTGGTGGGAGGGTGGGAGAGGGTCAGAGAGTGGGAGAGGGTGGGAGAGGAGTCAAGAGATGGTGGGAGAGAGTGGGAGGGGAAGGCGGAATGAGAGTGGGAGGAGAGAGATTGGGAGTGTCGAAGAGTCAGGGAGCCATGGAAGGGTGGGGAGAGTGGGAGAGGTTGGGAGAGAGTGGGAGGTGGGAGAGAGAGAGGGTGGGAGATGAGGTGGGAGGTGTGTCAGGAAGGGATGGGAGAGGGTTTGAGGGTGTAGGTAGGGAGTCACGGGAGAGGGGTGGGGAGGAGTTGGAGAGAGTTGGGAGAGGTGGGAGAGAGAGTGGTTCATTAGGAGAGAGAGGGGTGGGAGAGGGTGAAAGAGAGGGTGGGAGAGAGTGTGACAGAGTGGGAGAGGGTGATAGAGAGGGTGGGAGAGTGTGGGAGAGTTGGAGAGAGTTAGAGAGCATGGGAGAAGGTGGGAGAGAGTTGGAGAGACTGGGAGGTTGGGAGAGGGGGTGGGAGAGGGTGTGGGAGAAGGTTGGAGAGGGTGTGAGAAGGTGGGAGAGGGTGTGAGAGGGTGCGAGAGGGTGGGAGAGAATGGGAGAGAGTGGGAGAGTTGGTTAACCCTCTCCCTCCTACTCCCTCTCCCTTTGTTAGGTCTCTCTCTCTGCAGACCCTCTACCTCCCTACCCCTCTCCCTCTGTTATGTATCTCTCTCTCAAACATCTCCCTCCTACCCCCTCTCCCTCTCTTAGGTCTCTCTCTCTCAACCCTCTCCCTCCTACCCTGTCTATCTCTATTATGTATCTCTCTCTCCCTGTCAAACCTCTCCCTCCTACCCCCTCTCCCTCTCTTAGGTCTCTCTCTCAACCCTCTCCCTCCTATCCCCTTTCCCTCTGTTAGATCTCTCTCTCTCTCTCAACCCTCTCCCTTGTACCCCTTCTCCCTTTGTTAGGTCTCTCTCTCTCTCAACCCTCTCCCTCCTAGCCACTCTCCCTCTCTTAGGTCTCTCTCTCTCTCAGCCCTCTCCCTCCTACCCCTCTCCTGCAGTGGGTATCTCCTTCACCCCCTCTCCAACCCTCTCCCTCCCCTGCCACCCCCTCTCCTCCTGCTCACTCTCCTCTCTTGGGTCTCTCTCTCTCAGCCCTCTCCCTCTACCCTGTCCTTTGTTAGCAGCCCTCTCCCTCCTACCCTCTCCTCTTAGGTCTCTCTCTCAGCCCTCTCCATCCTCTCCCTCTCCTCTGTTAGGTCTCTTTCTCTCTCTCTCAACCCTCTCCCTCCCACCCCCTCTCCCTTTGTTAGGTCTCTCTCTCCCTCTTAATCCTCTCCCTCCTATGTTGGAAAAATATGTCTCAATCCCATAGCCTGAAACCTCTATTGGAGCCAAGTTTGTGTGACATATTCTATGGCTGATGAGCAGATTTGTAACCTTATGTTTTGTACAGGTTGCTGTGACCTTGCAGAAGTCTTGCCGAACGGTTACACATTGGATTCTTTGGTTGACATGTTGTGTTTGGTATGTTCTCTTACCGTGTGGAGATCTATGGCTGACAGGCCATACATATCATTTATCGAGGAGACCCTTGGCCGAAAGGCTTAGTTCGGGAAGAAGCCTTAGCAATGAAGAAAGGTCTCGCTGATGGGGGAAATCTTGGAGTCTTTGCAGTGACACAATGACTTTGGTATGAAGTCTCAACAGCCGATGGAGAGTCTCACCAATGATGAGCGGTCTTCGGTATAACTCTTAGTGAATGGTGGTCTCGGGGTAACTTGGAGAACTCGGTAAGAACTCTTAGTGAAGAGTGGTATGTTTCGCCGATAGCATTTTCTTGGTGTCCTTGGAGTAACATGTGATGGCTTGGTAAGAATTCTTATCGATGTGTGAATTCTTACCGACCGTTCGGTGCTCAATGTAACTAAAGGGGTCTTGGTGTGAAGTCTCAGTGACAAACGAAAGTCTTGCTGACTGCTGATCACTTCGGAGAAAGTATTTGAACCTTGATATGATCTCTTGGTGAAAGATGATAGTCTTGCCGATGTAAGTTCTATTGTCTATGTGACTTTTGAACCTCAGTATGAAGTCCTGGCGAAAGTGACGAGTCTCGTCGATTGGTGGATGCACAGGGATTAACATGAAGGCTCGGCGTGAGGTCCTGGCAAGAGCGATAGTCTTACCAAATGGAAAAATGAAGTCGATGCAATGAGTGAACTTGATATAACCTCTTGTCGATTGTAAGGACTCTTGGCGATATCGAATGCTGACTATGTTGGCATTAGGGAGACACAGATAGTTTGACTACTTGACCATCGTATGTGGAGCCTCGTGGACCAATCAGAGAAGTTGAATGGGAACCATTGGAAGAAAGTTCATTGTGGCAGTTCTGAGAGGAAGCTTGATAGACATGGGTGACATGGTTATCATAACACAAGTGCGTTATTAACCGATAGAGATATGTTCATTTAGGATTAAATAACGCACTCGTGTTATCACTAAAAATGGTAAAAAATCACAATATACTTGTGATGTCGGCCCACATTCTGCATATTCTCCAAGTTTTGCGCATGCTCCGACAAAAAGTAGCTTTTTGGTGATTGAGTGAAGTGTGCATGCATGATTTTGATTTTCCATCACCTTTGCATAAAATAGCAGAGTTTTCATGTTGAGAGGCATATAATATCAATTCAAGCTTGAATTATAGTGATAATTGATATACAATTGAAATTTGGAGGGGAACAATCTTTTGAAGAAGTCAAATTTTTGAGGAGTTTGAGGAAGGAAGAAGCAAAGGTTGCATAATTGGGTAGAACTCCTCTATTTGAAACTTTTCTTTCTTAGGTATGTGAAATCTTTGTACATTTTCTTTCATTCTAATATGGCTTGCTTTCATTTTTGTTATTTAGCTTATTCCATGTTGATTAAATTGTTTGTTTGTGATGCAATATCAGATTGCCAAGCCACTCAACATCATTTCTTTAGGGAACTTCCTTCCCAAATCAATAAAGAGTAAAAGATCAATTTATACAAACTTTTTCAAATTCATCCAAAACTACTTTTCATTCAACCAAAATCCATTTATTTCATTTCAAGTTATAAGGCTACTAGTAGCCAATTCACCATCTCCATATAGCAAACCATTTTCAGAATCAACTTTCAACTTTGTTCTTGTCATAAACAATACAACAATCACTCATCAACTCAACTTATCACTTCAAGGAAAAAACAATCAAGCATCATCCTAGCCATTTAAGATATCTTTGCTCAAATCAACACATCCATCATCCTATCTTCACTTAAACACCATTTGTAACAACAACAAGTAGCATTAGTTTAACACTATCACCAAACCTTTAATATACCAATTTCATCATGTTTTGATTGTAATATTCCAATATATCAGTATAGACAACTCTAACTACTTTGCATTCAAGAAACCATTGCCATATATTGGAAACATATGCCCAAATCATCAAATCTTTCACAATCTACCTTCAAAACATTACCGAGCATAGACACAACTGTGGCATCACAAATGAGACTACTCCCAAGCACTTAACAACATTCCTTTCGCTGTTTCTACATATTCTCTGTTTTTAGAAAACAATGCCAAATATCTCTAGGAGGCCAACATTCCATCTAATTGGGTGATTCCTTTTCTATCATAATGCATTTACACAATCCCAATATAGATTCTCAGGCCTATTTTGATCATTTTCAACATACTATAAAAGTTTATACAATTATTTCACAAAACAGAGTAGAACCAACATGCTGTCTACTGGTAAAAGCCCTTAAATAGGTCAATTTATCAAAGCAAGTCATCATAGAACTACTCACTAATCCACCAAACTTGCAAAAGTCTTAGGCCATGTGTAGAAACTCACAAATAAACAAGTTTCAAGATGGGAAACGCCCATCAATACACAAAATCAGTAAACATTTGATTATAGGGTGAAAACACACCAAC
Source organism: Sequoia sempervirens (assembly GCA_007258455.2). Taxonomy (NCBI): domain Eukaryota; kingdom Viridiplantae; phylum Streptophyta; class Pinopsida; order Cupressales; family Cupressaceae; genus Sequoia; species Sequoia sempervirens. The sequence goes on from VDFB02084754.1 coordinate 6,071, forward strand.
CATGAGGGTTTCTTTAATGAAACATTTGCAAAACCTCTACTACTCCACCCAACAATTGAAACATGCTTCATTATGTCTGCAAATTATTTTGAAATCATTTCTAAGCTCCTCTACATGTTGTTTCCTCAAACCCTACTTGAAAACACCATTTTTTTGAATGAGAAAATTTAGAATTTTGTTCATGCAATAGTATCCAAACTTCTTATTTCTAGTTACCCTTGCCACACACATCTTCACATTGAAAAGACACTAATATGATCCATTCCACCGACGTACTAGCCCTACATTGGTGGAATGGCTAAGAATCACTTTTTAGACTCTCTAAACAATTCTAATGAAACCACAGACTGAGACTTAGGAAACTAAGTTCAAATTAGATTCATTATTTGAATTACAATTCCTACAACTTTCAAGAATCAAATCTTAGAATACTTGAATCACTATGCAACTTGAAAAAAAGAATAGAAAATCTTTCCAAAATAACTAAGCAGAGGTTTTTTTATTAATTTCTATGGATTTTTGGGATACAAGATATGCCTTTCTTGACCTTACAATTCTTTTTAAAGGTTTCTAAATTAGTTGAAATAACTGCCTCTTCATCTTCATCAACCCAACCTTTCCCTTCCACAAAAAAGACTCTTCACCTTCCTGCTTTTGTGCAATTTTACATTTTTACAATAATTGACAACTTTTGTTATAAAAAAGCAACTTTTCAATAATATCACCTAGTGACCTATTTCATGGTGCAAATACATTGAAATTCATCATATTTACTTGAACATTACAAATTGAACAAATTATCCTTTTGAAGGAATTTCATGACCTAGGTGCTCCTGCACCAGTTTGTCATGTTACAACCTTAGATTGTCAATGGACATTTTAAATCACACAATTCGATACACTTTCCTATTACATTTTTAAACCACATCTTTTTGAGGAATTTTGTTAAATTTAACAATTGACTTTCTTTGAGTATGCTTCCAAAGCTATCGTTGAGTTATTTTGTCAAATAGTTATACAAAACAACTTTCATTGACTTTCTTTGTGTATGCTTCCAAAGCTTTCAATTAGTTAATTTGACAACTTAGCACTTTTTACACAGGTAAAATTATTCGTCATGCCAAAGAAACGAACTGTTAAAAGGAAAAAACTAATAGATGATCAGCTCCAAGCCATCAAAGATAAAGAGAAAAAATGGATGAGGGAATATCGTGAAAAGTAGAAATTGGGAACGATTGATGAAAACAAGCCAGTTGAAGAGGAACCTCAACTATCAAAAAGAGAAAAGAAATTGGCAACACAAAGGCCACGAATGCGAAAGAGTCATGCTAGGGGAGATGCAGATACCGTAGTTGGAGACACACCCTCTACCGCAAGTGAATACGAAGGGACACCATTAAGCACAAGCGAATATGGAGGGACACCATCTACCACAAGTGAGTGTGGTTGGACACCATCCACCATATCTGAAGTTGAGAGTACATGATCACTCGGAGTTGAGGAACAAGGTATGTCTTCTATTCCACCCTCGATTAAATATTGATGAAATTGCTAATGTTGAGATGTATGTACCTAAGAGAACACCACCTAGAAATTTGCGCAGAAAGCCAAAGTTTTTGATTAATATTGATGAGGATATTTTGTAGCACATGGAAGGTAAGATTCCAGAATGCACTTGTAGAAGATATGCTGATGAGATTTGGCAAATGTTCTTTGAAAGGCTAAATGAGACTGCAAGATGTCAACTATTTGTTCAAATGATGTGGGGTTTAAAGTATAGAAACATCATGAAGACTCTTGGGTTGAAAACATCGAATGCATCAAGTAAAAACACTACTGTGAAGAATATAATGGATGCTGATGATAGTGTGGGTAAGACCTCACACTCAAAGGATAGTAATGTCACCCAACGTGTCATTACATCGACTTTGGTAAGCTATCAAAAAAAGAGATCTTGCCTCATTAAAAAAACAAGTGAAAAAATGGGAATTAGTAGAAAAACTTTATCAAAAGCCGTTCAAAGGTGGCAAAGAATTGAGGGCACCAATTCAAATGAATTATGGGCATTCTCGGAGAGACTGCCACACAAAGATAAAAAATTTGTTGAAGCATTGAGAAAACTAATTGAAGATTATTGGAAGAATAATACAAGGCCATCTCTGAATCAAAGGGATGTCATAAGAAGGAGAATTGGTAGTCGAAACCATGAGCCACATCCAAAGCATTTTTTGGATACGACTCAAACCTAATTTTTTCATAAATTTCAAAATTCTTATCCTCAAATTAGTATTTCTCAAAGATTTTTTGAAATGTTTAAACCTTTTTATGTCAAGATAAATCAAGCATGCACTACTTGTTGCTATAAACTACATATTGAATTCTCTAACCATTATGATGTTTATCGTTCTATATGTTTGCATTTGCATACTAATGATGTTTTGCAGGATTGTGGCATAAAAGCCCCACGAAAATCTTCAAGAAATTTCTTATCAAAAATTTTATGTGAAATAGAGGATGGCCAAATATTCTATAGGACAACATGCTTGGATGGTTCATGAGAGCATTGTGGTGGCTTGCAACGAATGCTAGTATGTCAACATATGGAAAGCACATATGAGGCAGGACAAAAACTATTAGAGTTCGGGAAGTATAGAACAATGGCATATACTACAAAAGATGGGTTTGAAGAAAAAAGGTGTGAGTTGGTTATTCAGAAGATTCCATTGTATCAGTTCATATCCATGTTTCATGAGTATCTAGTGTATGAGTATGCAAGGCATACCCATAGAGCCTGATGGATGGACACACAATTCAAGATATTCAAGGACACCTTTCCACTTGGTAGCATAGTATCAGTGGTTTAATTTGTAGAGAACTACACTCTATAGCCATAGCGTGAGGTGCAGTCACAGTATTACAACTCCACATAGGTTTTGATATTTGTGCACATAACATTCATACATACAACTAAAAGTATAGAGGACGAAAGGAAGGTATTGAGGGAGTATCACTTTTATATTAGTGATGATCGCACTCATTCTCCAAAGTTCATGCAAGGTTGCTTCTAGATGTTCTACAATCATTTGGCTCAGAGGGGCATATGATATGATTGACATATAATATGGTCAGATAACTGTGCAGCATAGTTCAAGAACGCGCACATGTTCTACTGGTTGTGCAGGATGCATCTCGCTACACTTTTTCAACATATGTGGAACTTTTGTGAGGATGGACATGGAAAGGGGGAGCATGACGGTGTACGAGCATGCGTGAAAAGAGCATTAGCATGAGAAGAGTTAAAGTATAAAGACAATGCACAGTTGACAGATGCAAGATTAATCATCGAGTGGTGTAATGGTTCGATGGGTCCAGGTAATGAAGGTACGTCTTCAGTTCGTAGTTTTTTTTGGTTGATGGATGTTACTAACATTGCACCATATGATGATTGTTGTACACTAACAGGATCGAGTGAGTTGTACTCTTTCCTTAGCTCAAATGCAGGTTCATGGAGTATCAATACACGTAAGATGGCATTCTTTTGTTCTTCATGTACAATGCAAGCCTGGAATGATTGTAAGTTAGGGGAGTGGTTTGACAAATGGTTGAAAAGTTATCTTAGCCCACTTCACACGTATGGAATCATCAGTCGGGTAAGTGCACAAAGTTGAGTCCACGAAACATGGAAGTTTTTGCCTTAGGCAAAAAAAGAATTCGACTTTCAATAAACGGGATCCCGTTTAGCTTCGGGATCCTGAGCCTAAGTTTAAAAAACGGGATCCCGTTTTCGAAAATTTCCATTTTTGAAAAATTTTCAAAACTGGATCCCGTTTTGAAAATTTTAAGCGGAAATTTCAAAATGGAAAGGATTTTTAAGCGGGATCCCGTTTTGAAAAATTTCGAAAATGAAACTTCAATTTACGAGAAAAATTTCCATTTTCGGAAAGTTTTCAAAATGGGATCCCATTTTGAAAACTTTCCATTTTTGGAAATTTTCGTTTTTGGAAGAATCTCAAAACGGGATCCTGTTTCATAGAACCATAAAAAATGGCTTTTTATGAAACGAGATCCCGTTCCTTAGAATATAAAATGGTTTTTTATAAGCAGGATCCCATTTGAAGCGGGATCCCATTTTAAGCTCAAGATCACATTTTTTAAATTGCTTGAATTTTTGAAGCGGGTTTTGGCTTGTTTTTGGTTAGGAAATGGCTTGGGGACAGAACCTAAGCACCCTGGACCCTCGTTTGACCTACAACTTGAAGGTCCCATTAATGTCATAGGAAAATAATGACTTTGGACATATGTTTGAAGACCTATTTTACAAAAAAAATTTATGAAATTAAAACCCATTATAGATGAAACAGTGTAGATTCCAAATATGTAATTTTTTTAATAATTTGAATTTTTTCTATTTTTCAATTAATTTCTAATGAAACTAGTCCATAAACTTGAATTATCGGGTTTTTAGTATTTTTAATAACTTTGATCAACATAACATTGTGAGAGCAGTTGCAGAGAAAATTCCGGACAATTCTTTTTAGGTTTAAAAAAATCAAAAATGACAGTTTAAGGTCATCTTATGCGTCCAATAGGTACATGGAATTTTCAAAATGACAAATATGCCTAATAAATATTTAATAAAAAAAATATATTCAATAAAAGATTATAAAAAAATATTAAAGCAAGCTTTAATTGAGTGCAATATTTTCCCAAAAGGATTTAGAAAAATATGATAATTTAGGTCAAAATATGGATGTCGTACACGTGCATGGTATGGTATAAAAAAGTGACTTTTAAACAGTGGTTTTTAGAAACACCTATTGAAACTCAATTTTTACAATCTGGGTATTGAAATAAATTACATATTTGGAAACTAGACTCCGACTACTACATTTTATGATTAATGACTTTTTTGAAGATTCCATCTCTAAGTGCTTCAAATTTTAAGGTCAAATGTGTCAAATTATGAAAATTAGGGAAACCACTTCCACTTTTTGGCCAAAAAGTGGACTCAACTTCTTGCACACACCCAGTCGACTTTGACCATGTATTGGATCTAGTTCAACCAGGTAATATATCTACTTTCTTAGTATTTGAAATTCCATATTGTTATCTTACTTTGTACTGAATTCATAATGTTGACTAATTCCAAGAGATATGCCACACATATAAATGTAGGGCATGTTTATGCAGTTATTGCAGATGAAGACAATGAAGAGGGTACATACTATTACTTGTGTCGTCGTGTTGAGGCAAAAAAGAAATTGGAAGCCCCAATTATAGATGGAGAAAACATTGAATACCCTAGAGGCTCAGTTGTTACTGGAACATGGCTGAGAAGGTACCCACATAAGAGTGAACATAAACATTGGTTGTTTGAGTAATTTGACACGCATCGTAAGATTCTTCATTACTCAAACCTTGCCGTGGCATCCAATGTTCGTTTGAGAAAATATGGGGGTAGACCTTTGAACAAGACCTTATGGAAGGTCTGTGAGTCTAACCATGAGACAATACTTGACACAATAAAGAGTAGAGCAGACCTAGATGGTTCATTGGATTAATTTGTAAGTATATGCACAATGGTTCTTATTAAATTATACTTGTATCCACGTTAGTTTGGTTGATGCCAATGCTATCATCTTATTTTACTTTGTGTATTAATATGTAACCAAGCAAACATTGATTGGTGTCCCCTTGCATAAAATGCAGATTTATGAGCCATCCAAGAGAATCTCAAGCAGAAAAGCAATGCAACATCCTTATTTTGATGATCTTGGAAAATCTCAATTATTATTTTAAGCCATTACAAAAGTGTGTGCAAAGCTTGATGAGGAAATTTAAAGTAATTCATTTGAATTTAACCTTATCATGACCACCTATGACATAGACATTATAAGAGCATCTCAAATTTCAATAAATTATATTCATAAGAGCATAGACAAGGCAATGAACTCTTTGAAAAAATGCCTCAAAGAAATGTGGTCTCATGGTGATGGAATGGCATGATGAATGCCATGAAAAGCAAATTGCTATGGATTGTCATGGCATTCCATCACCATTGAGACCACATTTCTTTGAGGCTTTTTTTCAAACAGTTTGCTGCCTTTTCTATGCTATTGCTTATTAGTATGCTTTGATAGATTTTTTCCAAGCATCCATAGCTTTTTTGGAAGCACCTATTTTAGGATTTTAGCCATATCAATAAGGAAGCAAACTGCTTGATAGAATGCTTTGGTAAACTTGTATGATAAATGTAGTAGCATAGAGAAGGCAATGAACTTTTTGAAAAAATGCCTCAAAGAAATGTGGTCTCATGGTGATGGAATGCCATGAAAATCCACAATAATTTGCTTGTCATGTGATACAGAGGGGATGGGACTTTAGTCAAAACTCAAAGTTTCAAGGATTACAATGATGCAATCTGAAACACTCTTCCAGGCACCCTGATGGAGACAAGCCTCAATAGTGCACTTATAACTTAGATGCTTTCCTAATGGACCCAAACCCTTGGAGTGATATCAAGGAACTCAAAAAAACTTTTCTTGAATGGTTTCAAAGCCCCAAACCTCTGTCTTAGACAAAACTCACTTTTTGCACCTTAACTAGGCTTCTAGCGATGGTTTTTTGACTTTTCACTCAACTTCCCCAAAGGACTCCTAAATATAATGACTGACTCAGATGTAATTCATGATGATACACAACATATCAAATCATTTATGGCACTTGTTCTGGATCAAACCTACCAAAATTTGTTGTTTCCTCAAATTTAAGGCTTAATTAGCCCACTTTTCGAAGAAACCCCTCTCTAAATTTATCCCCTGACTATGAAACTTTCAACAGTGTTTTAAAATGTTCCCAAACCAAATATTTTCAAGGTATTAGTCTTCTTTGACACCCTCAACACCCTAAATCACAAAACCCTCAATAAATTGTTCCAAAACTAGGGGCTCTTGAAAATTAGCTTTCCCAACACTTCCAGAATCTTCTCTTGGACTTTTCACCAAAAAATCAACATATATAAACACCTTCAACTCAGAAATATACCCCTTATTAAGGTAGATCTCCTGCTGCTACACTTTAGGCACCATTTTCATGCCCTTTTCCTTGCTAAAACTTGGTGTACACCCAAAAATCACTCTTTCTTGCATAATAACTTGTTAGATATGTATAATAAAAGTTAGATATGATCCATTTCACAAGTTTTCAGTCACACTCTCCCATGAAATGGATCATTTATTCATGAAGACTCTCATAACTAGTGAAAAATATGTACTTTTTGAGGACAGTCAGTAATATAACACAAGAAACTGATTCCCAACATTATTCAGGTCATTAAAAAGGTTAAATGCATGTAAATACAAGTTCTTAAACCATCCAAATGAGAATGACACCAAAAGGAATCAAGATTCATCAAAAAAACTCAAGAAAATGCAGAAAGATTGAAGTTTTTATTAATTTTCTATAGCAGTCCATACAACACTTGCAATATTAGCTGACCCTCCATACAAATGCTTTCTCCAGGCTTATAGAATCATCCTACAACTGTCCCAACTGATTAGAATTGATTTTATTACATTATTGTGATTAAAACCCCTAAAACTCACTTTTCCACCCAAAGTTGGATTTCAAAAATTTGAATTTCCAACATTGCAATTTATTAGCTCCTATTAACTATAAAGCTTCCAAAACTACTACATATATTTAACCTAATTAAAACATCATATACCTATTTAAACTCCTCGAACATCATTGTTCCATTTACAAGTCAATTTGGTCCTATGGTCCTTATCAAGACCCTTAGGACTTTTGATCTTCCTGTTACACTCATCCATGCCAAATGCCATTATAGGCTTCAAAATGCTATTATTGATGCTCTGGAAAGGTTTATAGGCCTTCAAGACCCCTGCCATCTCCTGACTCTCCAAATGATCCTCAAGGAGCTTGGGTGCTCCTACACCATCATGGCATTCCACCACCATTAGACCACATTTCTTTAAGGCAATTTTTTCAAACAGTTCATTCCCTTGTCTATACTATTGCTTACTATTATGCTATGATAGATTTTTTCTAAGCATCCATAGCTTGTTCAAAGGCACCTATTTTAGGATTTTAGCCATAGCAGCAAGGTAATGAATTGTTTGGCTAAATTCTTTGATAGACATGTATGAAAAATGTGTTAGCATAGACAAGCCAGTGAACTCTTTGAAAAAATTCCTCAAAGAAATGAGGTTTCATGGTGATGGAATGGCATGACGAATGCCATGAAAAGAAAATTGTTATGGATTGTCATGGCAGTCCATCACCATTGAGTCCACATTTCTTTGAGGCTTTTTTTCAAATAGTTTGTTGCCTTTTCTATGCTATTGCTTATTAGTATGCTTTGATAGATTTTTTCCACAAGCATCCATACCTTTTTTTGAAGCACCTATTTTAGGATTTTAGCCATAGCAACAAGGAAGCGAACTATTTGATAAAATGATTTGGTAAACATGTATGATAAATGTAGTAGCATAGAGAAGGCAATGAACTGTTTGAAAAAATTTCTCAAAGAAATGTGGTCTCATGGTGATGGAATGCCATGACAATCCACAACAATTTGCTTGTCATGGCATTCCACCACCATGAGACCACATTTCTTTGAGGCATTTTTTTCAAATAGTTCATTCCCTTGTCTATACTATTGCTTACTATTATGCTATGATAGGTTTTTTCTAAGCATCCATAGCTTGTTCCAAAGCACCTATTTTAGGCTTTTAGCTATAGCAGCAAGGCAATGAACTGTTTGATAAAATGCTTTGATAGACATGTATGAAAAATGTGTTAGCATAGACAAGGCGGTGACTCTTTGAAAAAATGCCTCAAAAACAAGGTCTCATGGTGATGGAATGACATGATGAATGCCATGACAAGAAAAATTCTATGGATTGTCATGGCATTCCATCACCATTGAGACCACATTTCTTTGAGGCTTTTTTCAAATAGTTTGCTTCCTTTTCTATGCTATTGCTTATTAGTATGCTTTGATAGATTTTTTCCAAGCATCCATAGCTTTTTTGGAAGCACCTATTTTAGGCTTTTAGCCATAGCAACAAGGAAGTGACTGTTTGATAAAATGCTTTGGTAAACATGTATGATAAATGTAGCAGCATAGATAAGGAAGCGAACTATTTGAAAAAACACCTCAAAGAAATGTGGTCTCATGACCTGATGGAATGCCATGACAATCCTAATCATTAGCAATAGCATTCCCTATATGAGACCACATTTCTTTGAGGAGTTTTTTCAAATAATTCATTGCCTTGTCTATGCTATTGCTTACTATGATAGTTTAATAGAATTTTTCCAAGCATCCATAGCTTGTTTCAAAGCACCTATTTTGGGCTTTTATACAGCAGCAAGGCATTGAAACATTTGATAAAATGCTGATAGACATGTATGAAAAATGTGTTAGCATAGACAAGGCAATGAACTCTTTGAAAAAATGCCTCAAAGAAATGTGATCTCATGGTGATGGAATGGCATGATGAATGCCATGACAAGCAAATTGTTGTGGATTGTCATAGCTTTCCATCACTATTGAGACCACATTTCTTTGAGGCATTTTTTCAAACAGTTCACGGCCTTGTCTATGATATTGCTTACTATTATGCTTTTGATAGATTTTTTCGAAGCATCCATAGCTTGTTCGAAAGCAATTGTTTTAGGATTTCAACCATAGCAACAAGGCAACACTTGAACTATTTGACAAAATTATTTGGTAGACATGTATGAAAAATGTGGTAGTATAGACAAGGCAGTGAACTATTTGAAAAAATGCCTCAAAGAAATGTGGTCTCATAGGGCTGCCACTTGAAAACCAAATGCAATTGTTTGCTCCTAGTTATTAGTTATGCAATGTGATAGTGCATAAGCACATAGAATGACTTTGTAAAACTATATTGTAATTGAAATTTTATCATCTATCAAGTCTAGTTGTGGTTATGAAATGTGAAATAATCTTTGTGATCTGAGATGTACCGTGCAAATGCAATCAACATTATGAATATAAACTACAAAATCTATATTTTACTTAGTTACCGGTTCAGTTTTGGGTTCGGGATCGAGTTCGAGAACCCGGTTCACCGGTTTAGGAATTTTTTTGGGGGTTGGGTTCGTTTTGGGTTTGGTAATACAAAAACATATAAAAATTGGAAATATATACATATTTTCAGTAGTAATCAAGTTTAGAATACACCACCATACTAATAGTCAAATACCATAGCAAAAATACACCACCACTTTCATAGTGAAATATTAAAATATTAGTGATCTACTCAAATGTCATGATAAAAAATTATAAATTAAAGTTCAAACATAAAAATGTCAAGTGTTTACAACCAACAATTATTGATCATTGATCAATCTAAAAAGTGTGAACATTTTTCTATGTGGAAGGAAAACAAGAAAACAGTGTTACATAATTATTTACATTGTGAAAGAGCCAAAACCTTTTTCTTTTAGATAGTAGAAGAATCTCAGTGATTTTTTGGGTGTCCTTGCCTTGGAATGGAACTATCTTGAGCCATGAATGATTGACTAGGAACTGTGAGAAAGAAATAAGATAAATCACAACTTGTTGCAATTTCTTTCCTTGGGAAAAAGGGTAAAGTTTGCTTTTCAGGGAGAATATGCTTTAGAGTTTGAACATGCATTGATAATTTTCAAGATAGACTTAGCCAAATATGTCATCTAGGTTTGAAGCTTTTAGGTAAAATGTTTGCTTCATAAAATTTTATTCAAAATTCAAGATGCAGGCTCTCCTCCCTTAGGGAAGAGAAGGCCTATCAAACCTAACAATCTTATGCAACACTTCTTAAGTTCTTGTTGATGCAGTATTAGATGCGGAGTTTCAAAATAGGCATGGTTATATAAATTCTCATCTTGAGACTATCATTGCATCAAATTAAGAATTTTCAATCCTTTATGGTCTAGACAAGAGAAGTATGGAGTAGTGTTCCAATGCTAAAGTCTTATTGTGAATCTCTTTGCTATGAGTGGTTCAAAAATGAGGAATTGTCTTCTGCACCAAATGAGAAATATTCACAATATGTGCTAGGAAGGAATATAAGTCCATAAGATCGAGTATGCAAGAACTGAGAATTGCAAAATTGGCTTACATTTGACTTCGAAACACATAATTTTCACACTTTTTGATGTTCACACGTAAGTCAAAAAGTATATGTGCGTAAGTTGTAAAGTATACACTTGAATACACGTAACTCATATCTATTGAACCATGAATTTATAATTTGCAAACATGGACACCATCGATAAAAAAGATTTGTATTAAGCAAATAGCCATGTACGCATACATCAATATATGTCAATATAAGTATAAAATATAGTTACAAAATAGCCATATAGGCTTACGAGAATGTGATATAGGAATATAATGTCAAATATATCCAACACAAAATATGTACAAAATTGCCATGTAGGCATACAACAAAGGGCTCTGTGCATTCAAAATTCATTTCTCTCCATGCTCTAGTTCAAATACAATTTTCCTTCCCTTTGCTGGGTGATCCAATGGTGATAATTTTGTCACCCATTTCTATTGTGCTCGAGGAGTACTCCTCCTCCTCCTCCTAGGGTTTAGCTCCTCGTGAAGTTTCAACTGTTACAATAAGAAGTAAAGACATTAATATATAGAAATTACATTATAAAAATTAATATATTTAACAAAATAATCACTTACGACCATCTCACGATCAATCTTCTTGATGGAAATATTTTTACACTGATGCTCAGGCATGCTCAAGCCCTGTATAAACCATCCTAATAGGAATTAAACTACGAATCAATAATGGTTTGATTTTTCACTAGAACTAGTTCATCTATAACAATGAATGTAAATTGAAATTTACTAATTTTCCTCATACCTCCCCTATCAGAGCCATCAAGGATTGTATAGTAGAGGAAACACCAATATCCATTGCCCTCATAATGTTTGGCAGTGTTTCTGTCACCAACATCTGAAAATAAAACAACAAATTATTCAATCACAAAAAAGTTACAATAGCGATCCATGTGATAACTTATAACGTATGAGATCTAATGAACAAAATTTTGAGTACAAGTATTAAACAAATATATTTCTAATTATTAGTTATCAAATTTGAATTAATGCTTTGAGTTTGAATGATGTGTAATGCAACGTGACCAACAATATGAATATAAACTACACAAATCTATTAAACTTAGAATTCATTACTTAAGTTCTCTTTGAATTCTATATTACCTCCGTGAATGTTTGATAAAATCTACTGGCACTTGAAGGTGTTTCCTTGAAACCTCCAATAGTACCCTGTTCAACATTCAAAAGCACATATTAAAATACCATTCGTAAAACAATGCTATTAACACATGTAATAAATTTATAATTGTTTACTAACTTTACATACCCCACTGATAGGTGTACTACAAAAATAAGTAGGTGGATGACTGGTGTATCTAGTCTCTACACTGTGACCCTGCAATTTTATTAAAATAGTAAAACTAAATTAGTTAATATTGCATTTCACAATCGAAATTTAATAAATTAAATTCAATGAACATGTTGAATTTCACTTGAGTGTCAATGCCATATGCATCATGCAAAATGTCAACCATCCTCTCCATCCCCGTAGATGCATACAGATCAAGCTGTGTAGTAGCATATGGATCCTGTGTAGCACCCTCCTGAGTGCTGGTAGGGTCATACAAACAAGTTGCCCTACAAGATTGACACACATGGGTTTGAAGGCCACCACTTGAAGACTCCCCTGGATGACGCTATACAATAGGGCTAGTGTGATGGATGACACTCCAGGTCAAAGTTGTGATTGCCTGCAATGTCTCTATGTTGGCACTCTCCTTTGCAACAATAGGCATCATAATCTGCTCACGAGGTGACCTAGCGAGAGGTCGTCTCCCTTGCCACATAGGATTCAGCTATGCACTAGGCCTATCCTGAGCTGACCCCCCACCTCTCCCCTAGAACTCCCTCATATAAAAATAATTTGGGATTTGGTTCAATACAAACTCATAGTATAGTTTCCTAAGAAAATATTTGGAGACTTCACAATTATTGCACGATGGGTAATGAAAGACCATATACCATCTTTCATAAAAATGGTTCTTAATCTCTTGGTGGTGGCACCAATGAATAGGAAACCTCTTTGCATTGAGGGTAAGATTTTGATTTGTTTTAGGGTCAGTGAATAAAGAGCACAAATCACCTTTAGTAATTTCTAAATCTTTTACTGGTTTATATGATAATTTGTCTGCATAATATGCCCTAACTGTCTGCCTCCAATCTTGCCATCTAGATATTTGTTGGGTGATTGCATCTACATTTTTTAACATGTATTTCAATGAATTTTCTAGAAGCATTCTTTTTGTGATTGAAGCATTTGGATCACTCAACCCATTGATAATATCCTCAAGTTGTTTTCTATTGTTCTCAATTTCACTCCTCAAATTTTCTTGAGTGCCAGGAGGGAATTGAGAGAATGGTGGGGGAGGTTGATTTTGGTGTTGAGGTTGATTTTGTTGAGGATTTTTTTGTTGAGGATTTGTAGGATTTCCTACAAATTTTTAGAAAAACAATCAAATCTAACCTAAAACAAACAAAATCAATTTCAAACTAACAAATTCAAAAAAAATAGGAAACAATACTTACCCCCCGCATCTCTTCGTCATCATGGCGCCATATTTGCAAAAAAAATCCAACTGTTCTTGATCAAATTTGCACAAATCCTTCCTCCTAGAACACGAGTGTGAAAGTGAGGATTTTTGGCCATGGGCAGAGCTGAGAAATAGTAAAGAGAAAATGATACACATTTGACTTGTTTTTTCTTCTTTTAAGATCACCTAACGCACTCGCATTATAACACAAGCGCATTATGTCTTTCCAAATTTTTTTCCCATTTGGCCACAAAAGTGCGACCAACTTCATGCACTTGCCCTCACACCTGTTGCCACTTTTTGACTTTCTTAGTCTCAAACCTTAGAGGAGAAATCTTTCTTTTAATGAAACATTGGTTAAATATGTTGACCTTTCTTACGGACTTAGTACTATTAAAGTGAGGTAGTGTTTGTTTTAAGCTTTCTACTTAAGTTTTTATTGGGTTTGGACTATATGTTGATAAATTACAAATTTTGTCTCTCCTTTTATAGTTGTTACAACATTTGAGAAATTTTATTGCTTCATGATATTCAACAAACATGATATACATTGGTATAATCTTGTACATTTGTATGACTATTAGTACAATTAATGCAATTTTTTGAATTAATAGTCATAATTGTCCTTTCTCTCAAGTGGATGTGAATTGAAAAGGTCTTGACATTTGGAAATTTTATTGAGTTATAATTACATCGAAAGATAACTCATCGAATTTTTCCAATCATTTTTGTTTCATAAAATTATGGACATGCCTTGTACATGCTTTATATTTTTACAATGAGTGTATACTTCTAATTTGCGATAACTCTATGCTTATAGGTGAAGGTTAAAATCAAGCATTGGAGTTGGACGAAAATGAAAGAGAAATTGGAGTTAAAGATTTGAGCATCAAACTTGAAACCCAAAAGCATTTTTAAATGCTTTGAGCTTCCCTCACCTGCCTTAATTTTCTGTTTCATGCTAACTCATCTTTAGTCTTGGGCCTTAAAGCGAACATTTCAAAATGCTTGGAGAGTTTGTTGTATGCTTTGATTTTCTATTTTAGGCTACCTCATATTTCGTTTGGTGCTTTAAAATGAATTCATCATTGCTTTGAGGCTTAAAATGAACATGTGTTTTTCATGTTTCGTAATCTCTTATTCAAAGTAATCTCATCTAAAAAGGCGTATGCACTTCTCTCACACTTCACGGTGATCTTGAGAACCAAAATTCTTTTTTTTTTTATGATGTTAAGTTGCATAAAATATTGCCTCCACACTTCGATTTGGGTTTAAAATTGAACAAGATCTTGTGCGAGTGTGAGTGGGGGCATTCTCACGTATATTCTCTCTCTTTGTTGCATCAAAGATTGATCGAGTTACAGATTTTGTCTTTACTCACTTTTGTTTATCCTAGAGCGCCTGGCTTGGGGAAAAAGTACTCACCCAAGGGAATGACTCAACCGGTAACACTCTAAAGCCAAGAGTATTTCCAGTCGGGATATAAATGTGGGTATTGGAAGAAACACCAATATCATGTGGTTGATTCTAACAAGATGGATCTGAAAGGGGACTCTCACTGAATGGGTCAATCTCCACGAATGGAAAGTCTCAAATAAAACCCTTGTTTGTAGTGGCCTACTGACTCATTCACTGAGTTTATCAAAGTGGTGCATTGGAACTTAGATTCCAAGAAGTTACTTGCCATATCTGATCTTGGTTGAAATATAGAGGTTAAGACTTCATTCTTAACATACCTTTATATTTTTTCCTTGGTTGCATGTAAAATCATCTCTTCTATGAAGGGCATGAGGCAAGCCCACCAAAAAAAAATACCAATTGAGCTAGGATGTCATATTGCTTGTGGTTTGAAAACACAATGCTTTGATCAAAAATATTGGTAAACCAACATTTAAAAGTATTTGTATGATGGTGAAATCTGCATTTGCTGAAAACAAACAACACACATTAGTATGGTTAGTTTAAAACAAAGAAAATAACAACATCTCTATGAAATAATACATCAATACTTCCCAAATGCAAACAAATAACAAAAAGTAAGCTAAATAAGCATATGAAAAACATGAAGTATGTTTATCTTATAGTGGATTGGTGCTATTGTGGAAAATATCCCTTTCCCAACCCTTTTCTAAGCTCAATGATGAAATTGATATGAAGATACTATGATGCAATGGACAAAATTAGTTCTCCAATGAAGAGAAGGACTTTGCATAGGATTGGTGGATGATATTTAAAGGATTTGATCAAGAATGAATCCTTTCATTTATAGATTATTTTGATGAGAGAATGGCTAAATGGATGAATGTGGGATAAAGAAAAAGCCAATGAAAAGAGGCCACTTGTCAACTTGTGAGTGGTTGAGGAGTGTGCAAGATTTGGGAAATGTGCCCAAGAGGGGGAAATTCAAATTTGAATTTGAGAGTAAATGCTAAGTTTGACTTGTGCCAGGAACATGTAAGAGCCATGTAAGAGCTCATAAATCACTTGTTGGATGTACATGTCCACTTGTTTTTGAATTCAAACTTGAGGGAATATTTCTCAAAGATACCATGTTGAGTGAAAAATGTTGATTTTAATAAATCAAGAAATTGATTTATTGGTGCAAGTGGAAAAATCTAGAGAATGTGATGGGTAGTTAGGATAATTAGGATTAGATTAGGTTAATGAAGATTAGGATGTTTTGACCCTTTTGACTTGAATATTTTGAATTATTTAAATCAATAAGGGATGAAAGGTGATTTTAGACTTAATTAAATAAATGATTGATTTATTTAATCAAGAAGGGTGATGTTAGGATCAAGTTGATTTATTTAATTTAAACTAATGACTTTAGGAGATTGATAAATAAACTTGATTTATTTGATGAATGGATGAATATGACCTAATCGAATGCATGATGCCAATTTTGCATGTCTACAGGTTTCATACAAACTCTCCATGATTTTGAAATTTTCTTGATCGTGTGAAGGAAGCATAGGATTCAAATGTTCCTTTAGCTATTTCTTGTGGTAATAAAACTCTTAAACATTAATATAGGAGGTCATCCTATTTATTATTGAACAGAGTCAAAAACATTTAATGTGACATTGAATGACTTTGATTACGCCTGTTGTTAGCAATATTTTGGAAAAGCATGAGAAAACCTAGAATTTTCAAACTCTTTTGGAAACGTGTGAGAAAAGGGAGGAGATTCTTTTGAAAAAAAATGCTCAAATATAAGGCGGTGACATCAGATATGCAGTCTTTCACATAAACGTCAAATACCTATATGTTGTTGGAAACTAAATCAAATGTTTAGAGGATAGTGTGACGCATCTTGTCAGTTTGGGACAAGAAAGAGAGTACATGCACATAAAATGAGACGAAATGCGAGACATGAGAAAAGTTAGGTGGCTACGTATTTGAAAAAAATGAGCCGATCGATTCACATGGGCGTCTGTCATTTATCAATGGAAGACTTAAACACATCCTAAATCTGTGGGCTATATTTAGTCATTTTAGCTATAAAATATAATTAAAATTTTAGGTTTTTTTAAAATGGAGGATTACATGTCATCTTGAAAATTTTAGTTATTGATATGGGAGCATGAATATTTCGGTTGAAATTTTTTCAATTGAAGATCATATTATTTGAATGAGGATATTTCTATGTAATCATTTATATATGGTTTATATATGTGTTTTTTAAAAGTTAATATTTGAGTGGCTTGGACCATATTGAATTTCCCTATCTCATAGATGTTTTGAAGCTGACTCAATATGGTTGTTGCATGTTTCATGTTCATAGATTTTAGCGTGGCTAACAAGGATAAATTTTTTGAAGCATGTGGAAGGTACAAATGAAAGATCAAGTGTGTGATCAATGTGTACAAGTGTGATCAATTTAATTTGCTGAAAGTAGTGCCTGAAGGTAGAGGAATGTGTGCTAAATTTCCAAGAAGTGCTTGATGTATGTTAGAGGTAGTGCACTAAAAACAATAGTATAAGTAATGTGTGGAAGGTAGTGAGATGACTTAAGTGTATAAGTGAGTACTTAAGGCAATGAGCCAAAGGAAAAAGTGCAAGTGTGAATTCTGGAGGTAGTGATCCAAAAGAAGATGAGTTTTTAAGTGTTTAAGATAGTGGGCTAGATGCAATATAAGTGTTGTGATTGATCATCTAATTCATCAAAGTCTTGTATTCTGAGGTTGCAGCCACATTTTGTAAGTGTCAGTTAGGGAATGGTAAACTTAATTAGGTTGAAGACCTTAAAATCTATTATAATTGTTTTTTTATATTGTGAGGTTGGAATTGGATAGTAGCTCCAAGGAGATTTTTCACTATGGTTTTTCCCTTGTTGGGTTTCCACATAAATTTAGTGTTTTGGTTTTGTGCTTTGTGTTGAATTTTTTATCTAGTTAATGCAGTTATAAGCTTTGATTGATAAGTTGAACTAAATTATTTTAAGGTATACACTTACTCACTCCCCTCTTAGTATATTTGTGTGTTTTAAAAATTGGTATCAAAGCTGAGTTCCTTGGTGCAGCCTAACAAATACAGGTAGATCTTGGCTTGAAACACATGGCTTAGAAGAAGTCCTCTTATAAGGCACCACAATTTGATGGAAATAACCATTCCTTCTAGACTGTGAGTATGGATGCCTATCTCTCATCGCTAGGTTATGATATATGGAGAGCTACTAAAAATGATTATTTTGAACTTGCTCATCCTATCATTAATCAAAATACAAAGAGGGCTCATGATAATAATGCTAAAGAAAAGACTTCTATCTTGAGTGGGTTAGAATTTTTTTTTTTGTCAAGGTATTGCAATACAAGACTAGAAAGGAAATATGTGATAAGCTTAAGAATCTCTATGAAGGAAATGATAGTATGAAGCAAGAAAATTTGCAATCTTACCAAATATTGTTTGAGAATATAAAGATGAAAGAAGTGGAGAATGATGGAGTTTGTAAACTTTTTGATGTTTTGGGTTACACTACTCAAAGTTTTGAGTGTGATGAGGGTTTTGAGAGGGCTACAGTTTGCAACTCTTATGCACAAGGTTCAACTGTAGTGTTAAAACCCTCCTTAAAACATGATTATTTTGTGTCTTAGTCATTCTTCTTATTCATTCATTGACTGTTTGAGTTAGTTTTTGGATGGTTTGAGTTATAACTTATGCCTAGGCATCCATGTCCTGATTGGCACCTTCATTTTACTACCCTAACCCATATTTCCAAAGTCTTTGGAAACTTGATTGTCTAATGTTTGTTGATCTTTTGGATGTTTCTTAGAACTGCATCGATCATCACCATGGTTTTTAGAACATTTTATTTTATCAACAATGTGCATCCTTTCAGTTCATTTGGTCACTCATTAGTCTTTTGGTAATTTCTTAGAACTTGGTCAGTTACTGACACGGTTTTGACAACCTCATCATTCACCAATTAATTCATACCTTTTCCTCTATTAAAATATTATTCATCTATTCATTTTCCTAGGCATGACTACCTTTTAAAACAACTTATTGTCAATGTGCAAAATCTTTCACTTAAGTTGTTTTTCCATGACACCATCCCTTTGCATCACATTTTGGTTTCTAGCGGTATAGTGTGAAGTTGTGATGTGTGATGTTCCATGATCAATGCATGAAGACAAATGTGGAGATCTAATGGCCATCACTTTCCTTCTTCACATCAATATGAAGGAAATGATCTAACAGCTATGTGTGATGTTCAAGAATCAATCACTACAATATGAAGGAAATGATCTAACATCTATCGCATGGGTAATTCACATCATAGTTGTGAATTACACCGGCCTAGGGTTAATTGTGATGGTTGTATGTTCTATGATGAAGACTTCAATGACTCAGATTTAAGGTTGATGATCAGATAATATTGTGGGTGATCTTTACATCACATTTGTTCTTCATAAGAATCATGGCTATTTGTGATGTGCAATAAGTGGAGTGTGATGTCAAATTGGACACATGGCAACAACTTGTTACCCCATGAGGGTGATGGTTGGTGCAAAATAAGAGTTGTAGGTGTGTGGGATATCAACAAATATTCATGTTATATTTCATCACACATGATCTTCACATTGTAATTTTAAGTTGATAGTGTATGTGAATAGTAGATTTTTGGCTCCTATGGACAACTCTTGCTCTTCTATGGTTTTTCACTTAAAAGGAGAGAGATAGGAGAAAAAATGCTAATGGTTCATTCAAATAATGTTATGTGTGATGTTGTCTAAACTAAATGAAGTTAACTATATGCAATTGACTAATCTGAATGGATGAAAATGAATGCAAAAGTGAATTAAAGCTATGTTTGAAAACACATTGTGTTATGCAACAATGAACTAAATGAATAAAATATGCAAAAAAAAAGGAATGAGTTAAATCAGAGTTCCCTTGGAAAAAATATGATGAATCTGGAATGTTGTGGATTTTGGCTGAAATCACTAATTTTTCACAGTGGGACTCATTCACCCAAGGTGGCGAATTAGTCCTCCTCTTGATGAAAACTATCAAAAGTAAGTTTTTGTCTGTCGAGATTTGGAATTTGACAAAATTCAGATTTTCAGTCCTAAGGTGGGGCTCATTCACCATAGGTGGAAAATCAGTCCTCTCCCAATTTTCTAGAAACATAGCAGGCAACTCTACAACACCAAATTTGGAAATCACTGCTTATTAGGTTGTCAAAGTCAATTCTGCGAGAAAATGGACAAGAAACCTTCTCCAAGCTCGAAATAAACTTAAGTTGACTTGAAGCACCTAGTTGACTTGTAAACCAATCTTCAACACCAAAAAGCTTGTCAATTCTACATACCTAGGTCTACAAACAAATATGCAATAGGGGGAAAATGGTTTAAGGTTAGTGAATAGGTGTTTTCCTTGGTCAAACCTCATTTTTGGTAATCAAACCTTTAATAAAATAATGAAATGAAAAGGAAAGATAAAATAACAACATGCAATTGCTATAAACTTACCAAACCCTTGACAATGCAAGTCTGAAGTAATGTCAATGACTGCTCCAAAGTGCTTGAATATTGCTTGATAAGATGTAAGATGCTTGAATGCTCGAGGTGATGTGTGAATGAATTCTTGAATGAATGAGGAAATGTAAAATGATGTGAAAATCACTTATTTATGCACACTCATGCCTTAGTTACCCGCTCATACCTCATCATAGGCTATCATCAAGCGTTTTTGAATAAAATCCTGAAAGGAAATTTAAAATATTTTGAATTTGGGGCCAAGGGGGACTCATTGGCTATCCATGGCGAATAGGTCCCATCTAGGACCTAAAAGTATGTATAGGGAAATATGTTGTATTTAATGTTGTTTGTTAGGATAATACTTAAAAATACACTTAAATAAGCATATGAGAGCATAAAGGGGTCAAATAAAGAATAAAAAAGGGATAAATAATGAAGATGTGCCTAGAAAAGCATGAAAATTTGTTACAAGACTTTATAACACTTCAAAATAGGACTTTTTGATGAATAAAAAGGTGATTTTTAGGTGAATTGTAATTAATAGCATCTAGAAAAATGTAGAAATGTCTTACAAAACTTCACAACACCTTCACAAGATGTCATTATTTGAAGTTTTTGTACCTAAATAAGCATGTTCAAGCCATGTTGCAACATAAAATAAAAGAAAAATAGTTCCAACACCATGAAACAAGACTTAAAAGGCCATGAAAATGACAAGGGGCCATTTTTATATGACACATTTAGCCTCCAATTTAGTGAGAGGATGAACTTGCTTCAAACTCACACTATAGTAGCCATGAAGATCAAGAGAAAGGTTCAAAGGCACTTATGCTAGCAAGATGGAATGAAAACAATCAAGATGAATGATCAAGTCCCTAGGATGAAGATCCCATGGAAAACTAAGCATAAGAACAAAGGAACACATAAGTGTTGAGATGAATTGGATAAAGATTTGATCGCCAATCCAACTAGTTGTGAATTAGATCTAGGCTAATTGAGGATGTATACTCACTCTAGGGAAACAAAACATAGGATGGTCCACCGGGTGAGAAGGCCCAAATGTACTCACTTTTGGGCCACAAAACTAGTTGTCTCTAGGGTGAGAAAGCCCACAAGGTAAGATACATACACTAGTTGGTATGCACTCACAAACACAAAAGTGGCTATGGGGAAAAGTCATGTCGTTAGGTGGGCTTCCCTCTCAACCATATCAAATTTATACCCATTGATAACTCTAACAAGGCGCCACAAAGAAAAATACTATGAACAAAAGGACAAAGTACCATAGTCATGCAAGTTGTGTTATGCAAGTTGGCAAAAAGGAAAATATGTAAAATGCAAAAATGTAAAGTGTAAAAGTGTGAAAGATATTCAAAGGAGTCTTGTTCAGTTCATGCAAGGTTAGTCACTTAGGGAACACTGTGTCTAATGTCTCCAAGAGAGGACCAATCAAAGAATAGTATATACACAACTTAGGGGATGTAATGTGTCTCATCAGGCCGCCAAGAGGAATGTAATATGCTTAGAAAGATCACACTTATGAAGGATGTATCACACCCAATGTCATCCACAAGTGACAAATTCATTGTGTAAATGGAAAGGCTGCACTAGGAACTGAGAATGCAAATGAATTGATGGTAGTTTATACCCCCACTTTAAAGGAATTACTACACATCGTTTTGTGAGAAATTACTTTAAAGTAGAGAAGAAAAGAAAATGCAAAAAAGAAAACATGACATGAGAGCCAACTTGGAAAGCCCTATGCCAAATCATATGTTTTGAAGGTAGCTTATGCCATGTCAAGGAAAAAGGAAAAAAAAAGAAATGGAGTTTCCCCCTAGAAAAGAAAGCACACCAAACACATGAGGGATCTATGGATTTGGGGTCAATATGTTCATTGCTACAATGTGTTTTTATTAAAGAGATTGAAATTCTCATCATTCCCCAAAGCACATATAACTAGAAGAATGACACAGAGAGAGTGAAAACAAAGGAAAAAATAAAGTCTGTTTTGGGTGAACATGGAAGAGACATTGCGGTCTCAACACTTTGTATCGTCCCCAAAAGGAAAACACAAGCGAAACAAAAATGAAAAGGTAAAAGAAAATGAAAAAGATTTTGGGTCAACATGAAGGAGACATTTTAGTCTCAATGCCTTGCATCATCCCTAAAAGGAGAATGCAAAACAAAAAGAGAAAGAGACAAAGACCTTGTGGGTCAACATGGAAGAGACAGAGGGTGTCTCTACACTTTGCGTCATCCCCAAAAGGAGAAAACAAAACAAAAGTGAAAAAGACAATTGACGACATATAGAATAAGAGAGATATGAATAGAATAAGTGTATGGAGGGAAGTAATATCAAATGCACTATATGGGGAAACATGATACACACATGAAAAAGAAAAGGGACAAGTAATGCAAATGTAATTCAACCGTTAACTAAGTTATTAGTTTCTCAATCTTAAAAAGATAAGTGGAAAAGGAATAACATAGTTAAGAGACAAAGGTAAGTGCATTACAAGGACAAGGCTAAATATGTCTTGCCTTCCACAATGTGTAAAGGAAAGAATGAGTCAAGGTGGATGATGTGAAAGAATCATGTAATTGTGAGAATAGGGAATTCTACAACTATGGGATGAAAAAGGGGATTTTGTTGCATTAAGGTATGACGGGGAAGCAATCGAGATCAGTGAATTGATACTTATATAGTATTTCCTTCAATGTCTGACATTCTTTGGTTCGATGTCCAAGAATACAATGATATTTGCAAAATGGGATGTTAGATTCTTTCAGAAAAATAACCAACCTATTCATAGGTGGTGAGAGTATAGGACCTTTATTTAAGAGCAGTTGAAGTCTCCTTTCATATTCAAGTGGAGGATGTGTGGGAAACTTGATCTTTTTGAGTTTGCAAGGTCATTTTCTCTTGCAAGATTCACCTTGTTTATGAATAGGAGGAAGAGGACCCATAGGGATCCTAACATCCTTTTCATTAGGACATAATGGTTATTCACGTGGAAGGAGAATGTTTAAGTTAGGAGGAGAATTTAAGATCACTGTTCCAACATCCCGAAGTATCCTAGGTTAAAGAGGATGTATATCCGAATGAGAAGGATCTTAATATCCTAGTCTTGTTGTGTGTGCTTCAGTTGATTTTTGTTCAAGAAGTTGATGGATATCATGTTCATGTTTTGTGTCACAACCTTGTTTACTTAAGATAGTGAATCCTTTACCATCTCTTCAAGGTTGATAGAAGTGTTTGTGACTTTGTGATCATAAAAGGGTTATGAATGTGATTGGTGAGAGGGACTAGGTTCACTTGAGGGAGGAACCTTGGGTCCTATAGTGACTTCAGGATGTAAGTACATGCAAAGTGATCAGGAGGTGCAATAGTGGGAAGGTCTTGTGACCTCATGGACGGATAAAAGGTTGCATTTGCTTCTAGGTTATCAAGACAATCATTTTATAACTTGTTCATGCTAGCATCATCTTCTCTAATGATGTCTACTACACATGGAGGAAAATAATGAGGAGTTCAAGGAGAATGAGGTTATTGAAGGTCATTAGGGTCATAGCCAAAGGCACAATTGCATATGTCTACCAATGATTTTAATGAATTCCAAAATGTATTGAAATAAAATTCCATGATGCAAAAAAACTAAGATGCAATAAATGATGAAAAGAAGATAATTTGTAAATGAAAACAAAATGCAAGAACAAGAAACTGTAATGCAGAAAAATGTCAAAAAGATTGCAGAAATGTTGTTTAAAAGTGCAGAGGGATTGATTCACCCTGGGTGGCAAATGAGTCCTAGTATGATGTTTTTGTGTGTTTTTCAAAAAATTTAAGATGATTTTAATGTTCTATAGAATGCAATCACAGATGAAGAATACTGATTTTTACTTTTTTCAATGAGATGCAATGCAAAAATGAAATCAAAATGAAGTTTTCACTGATGCAAGTTAAAAAGCCCTAGAATGCAAAAATAAAACAATGTACTAATTGAATGTTAATGCAAATGTAAAATATGATGTAAATGAAATCCAAAATGCAAAGTGCTCAAAATTTGGGTTCACCAAAATGCACCATAGATTTCTAGCTCCTATGGACAACTCTTGCTCTTCTAGGGTTTTTCACCTAAAAGGAGAGAGATAGGAGAAAAAATGCTAATGGTTCATTCAAATAGTGTTATGTGTGATGTTTTCTAACCTAAATGAAGTTAATTAAATGAAATTGACTAATCTGAATGGATAAAAACAAATGCAAAAGTGAAATTAAAGCTATGTTTGAAAACAAATTGTGTTATGCAACAATGAACTAAATGAAGAAAATATGCAGAACAAAAAGGAATGAGTTAAATCATAGTGCACTTAGGAAAAATTTGATGAATTTGGAATATTGTGGATGTTGGCTGAAATCACTGATTTTTCACAGTGGGACTCATTCGCCCAGGGTGGTGAATTAGTCCTCCTCTTAGTGAAAAATTGTCAAAAGCAAGTTTCTGTCTGTTGGGATCCAAAATCTGAAAAAATTCTGATTTTTAGTCCTAATGTGGGACTCATTCACCATAGGTGGAAAATCAGTCCTCTCCAAAATTTATGAAAAATTAGGAGACAACTCTACAACACCAAATCTAGAAATCACTGTTTATTAAGTTGTCGAAGTCAATTTTGCGAGAAAATGGACAAAAAAAATTCTCCAAGCTTGAAATAGAATTAAGTTGACTTGTAAACCAATCTTCAACACCAAAAAGATTGTCAAATCTGCATACTTAAGTCTGTAAACAAACATGCAATCAGGGGAAAATGGTTTAAGGTTAGTGAATAGGGGATTTCCTTGGTCAAACCCCGCTTTTGGTAATCAAATGAATAATAAAATAATGAAACACAAAGGAAAGATAATCTAACGACATGCAATTACTATTAACTTACCAAACCATTAACGATGCAAGTATGAAGTAATGTCAACGGCTGCTCCAAAGTGCTTGAATATTGCTTGATAAGATGTAAGTTGTTTTAATGCTTGAGATGATGTGTGAATGAATTCTTGAATGAATGAGTAGATGTAAAATGAGGTGAGAATCACTTATTTAGAAACATTTGGGCCTTAGTTACCATACCTCATCACTGGCTGATATCAAGTTTTTTTGAATAAAATCCTGAAAGGAAATTTAAAATATTTTGAATTTGGGGACAAGGGGGACTCATTTGCCACCCATGGCGAATTTGTCCCACTCAGGACCTAAAAATATGTGTTGGGAAATATGTTTTATTTAATGATTTTTGTTAGGATAATACTCAAAAATACACTTAATTAAGCATATGAGAGCATAAAGGGGTCAAATAAAGCATGAAAAAGGGATAAATAGTGAAGACATGTCTAGAAAAGCATAAAAGCTTCTTACAAGACTTTACAACACTTCAAAATAGGACTTGATGAATAAAAGGGTGATTTTTTAGGTGAATTTTAATTAATAGAGTCTAGAAGAATGTAGAGATTTCATACAACACTTCAGAACAACTTCACAAGACATTGTTATTTGAGTTTAATTACCTAAATAAGCATGTTCAAGCCATGTTGCAACACAAAATCAAGGCAAAATAGTTTCAACACTGTGAAACAAGACCTAAAAGGCCATGAAAATGACAAGGGGCCATTTTTCTATGGAATAGTAGGGATGAAACTTCAATGCATGATGAGAAAGGAGGAAAGGAATATGCTAGAAAAATATTCTATTTGCATCACATGAAAGCTATGCATTAAAAAAATTGAACAAGGGAGCTGTATGAGGAAGTATGATATGTGATATTAGAGATCAATGACTATAATAAAAAGGAGGAAATCCAACATTCATCACATAAGTTCAATACGTCACATTTGTATATAAGGATGACTAAGGTATGCTTGTGATGTGCTATGAAGGCATATTCAGATTATATTAGAGGACATGTGTCATCATTGTTGCTCATCACGAGGATCCTTAGTACCATAATTTGGTTTCAAATAGCTCATGAATGAAGTGTGTTAAATATGACATGAGAGTATGCTAGGGAATATTCTAATGGATAGGTGGATGAATGAGGTTATAACATAAGGTTTCCTCACATCACAATTTCAATTCACAAGGCACTAGTGTCAAATGCGATATGTGATATAAGAATTGAAGGGAAGGCATAATAAAAGAATATTCTTGGGACAACTAACTTGGCAGATGATTTCATCAAATGACTCTGATCCATCACAAGTATTGTGTCTCACTAGTTGAAGGAAGACATGATGTGCGGGAGGCTTGTGAAAACTATTGATCTTGTGACTCATGTGATCAAATGATTGTGATTTAAAATTCATAGAGGGTTTGATCTCAACCATCAAATTTTACTCTAATGGTTGGAATTCAAACAAGAATGACTCACGGATAATTAGATAGTGAAACATGAAAATTTTCACATAAAATGGAAGAATGGATGTAAGAAATTTTTTTATTTTCAAAGTTACCTACCATCTTCAATGTGCATCTTCTGAGGAACATGGGAACACACTTTTTCAATCTTAATTTTGATAGTTTTACTTCTTTTGAGATTATCCCTCATGTGTAGTTGGGGTTGTAAATGCAATAACTAAAAAATTGAATTGAATGGTATTAGAGGCTTGAAGCTTGTTGCTTCCTTATTCTATAAAAGGGAGTTCATGGCCTTCTATATAGATATTTTGGTAAATTTTCTAATGAATTGTAGAGAATTGGTAGTGTTGCATAGCCATAGTAGAATTTTGTGGAATTCAATGGAATTTTTTTGAAGCCAATTGTCTCATGATGTATGGTTTGCACATATTATGAATTGAACCATAGATTTTAGGGTCTAGGAATGCTAAGTCTATTTTCACAATTAGGGTCTTTCACCTAATGGAAAGAGATAGATCCCACACCCAAAATCTAGGTGGTTCACTCAAATTAAGATACGTATGATGTTATTAAGGCCAAATGGGATAATCTAAGTGCAATTAAACTAAGCAGTTGATAGATTACGAATGCAAGACCTAAGAAATGTAATTTGCTTGAAAACACATTGCATAATGCAAGAACACTTGGAAATGAATAGAAAAATGTAACAGGAATGGACCAAACTGAAAGTGTGCACCTAGAATCTTGAAGGAGGTTGGAAATAAAGTTTAAAATGCTATTGATGCTAATTTTTAGGCCTAGTGAGGCTCATTCACCATTCTGGGCGAATTAGTCCTAGTTCTGCAAAATTGAGTCGAAACCCGTTTTAGACAAAAGGGCATCTAAAAATGTAGAAAACTCAATATGGACCTCAGATTGGGACTCATTCACCACTCATGGTGAATGATTCC
>VDFB02084757.1:0-20169 GCA_007258455.2 Sequoia sempervirens
GAGTCTCCACAGAGATCAGACGTGGGGAGTTCATTCAGGAGGTGACAGGGTACTGTATTTTTGACAGATGCAGGATGGATTGTGTAGGATGGATATCAGGGATGTTTTATATCCCTGGATTTTGTACTTTGTCAGATATATGTATGATGTATATGTGACACATGCTATAGTGATGGATATATGTATGATGGATATGTGACAGTCCTTATTAGCACCATGTGGTATATTTCTATTTATGATGGAGAACTATATGCATATGTGTGTATCATTATGTGTTTCATGGATGGATGCAGTAATTTATTTATGCTCACGTGTTGGTTTATGTATGCTTATATTCATGAAATGTTGATCTAGATGTTGGAATGTTAATGACCATGCTTATATTCATTTATGCTATGTTTATGAATGATTAGAGATATGTGCTTACTGCATGGATGTATGGTACTGGTGATATGCTATGCGTACTTAGTGGGATCTATGATGGTTTAAATATATGGATGGCTAGTTGGTAGATGCGTTATGTATGTGTATGTGTGAGATGGATTTTGTATGCATAGTTTATATATGCAGGATATGATGTACTATGTGTCTAATATTTTGTGATGCAGATAGTGATGGAGATATGGACCTAACATGTGAGGATGCAGGTAGCAATGGATGCATGGACAATATGCGGCTATAGGTGCCAATAAGAACTGGTAGGGTAATTGGAGGGAAGATGGGTACGCGGTGATGGATGTAGTCTAGCATCTGTCAAAAGGTATCAGTATCCTGAGAAGAAATGAGGGCAAGTATTTGCACAACCAAAACCATAGGGTGAGTGTGAATGCAATGATTATGAAAAATGCAATCCTAATTCAATTTATCATCTTTGGAGCACTGGTTTTTGTTATAGCATAAGACACGACACACCAAGGTATAGAGGACCGAGGTAGATCAGTGTCTAATGCACGAGACAAACACGCCAGACAAGAAGGCTATCCCCATACCCCAAAGTCTCTAAAAAGACTTTAGTCGGGCCTGTGTATTGGGATAACCAAGAACACGTAAGGATGCCCAACATAACACAAGACCTCGGGATCTTGGTGGGTACTATGTGGGACAAACCAAGAAGACACAATCAAAGAAAAAGATCAAGATATCCCCTTTGTGGACTAGTCAAAACATGCCATAATATGATGGATCATGGTGGCCTTGACAAGTGATTATAGGGAGCTCAAAAGATAGACAAAAACCAAAAGTATCAAAAGATCATAATCAATTTCAAATGTCCATTGCCATAGGATCAAGGGGATGGATGGGATTGATGAGGTCTGTTAGGAATGATGTATCCTATTAAGACCTATGATGGATGCTAAGCGAAAAGATCGATATGATAAAGGATATTTAGAATTGATTAGATTCGTTGGTACAAGTGGGTTTGTTTGTTTAAGAATTAGCTAGATAAGGGCATAGCTTGATGAGACAACTACAAAGGGGACAAGACACAACCTAAAGACCTAGGGGCTCGGGGGCCGATCAAAGATTGGCCTTGCCTATGTGAAAGCGCAGAGCCCTCGTAGTTCATGGAAAAGGACCATGGATAAAGTAGAAAGAGGACAATGGTGACCGATGATGGACACAAGATATGACCGACAAATGCCCCGGGGGAGGATCGAATGACCAACCTTGCCTACGTGAAAGCGCAGAGGCAATGTAGTTCAGACAAAAAGATGGAAGTGGGACAAGAGGATGAGATCTAGATGGAGACTGACACGATGGATGATCCTATATGATGACACAGACCGACGGACGAAAGACATAAGCTCAAAGTGGGATATAAGGAAGCTCAGGATGAGGGATAGGTAAGGTGAGCCGTCCAATGCTCAATCAACAAGTACCAAGCGGCCTAGGTTGATGCGGGGGGATGAAAGTATGGATGACAACATAAAGTAACTAGGATACGAGGTAGATAATGATTAAGCCCTCTATGGATGACGCCTGTTACCAGGTTTTCACCATCCATACTTATCCAAGGCGCCACAAGAGGTGGTTTTCACCATAGGACGAATTTATTTCTCTTTACTATTTTTTTTTTTTTTTTTTTTTTTTTTTGTGATTTTTTTTTTGGTTTTTTGACAAGGTAGACCAAGCGAACTTAAGTGTAGAACCTTTTTAGATGGAGAATATTGACAGGTTCATCGAGGGGGTCCCCTTCCAAAGTGGTCAACCTGTAAGCTCCAGATCCATATTTAGTAGTTATAATATATGGCCCTAACCAGTTGGCCTCAAATTTGCCTTTCTTGTCACAATCTTGTTGAGTGCGGTGATTTTCCTTGAGCACAAGTTCACCAACCTGGAGTTGCCTAGGGTGGACATTTTTACTGTAGTGACGTTTTAGACAATTCTGGTATACTTGTAGGTGATCATAGGCCCGTATTCTGCGTTCATCGAGTAATTCTAGCTGTGCAACCCAAGCGACGCGAGCATCTTCTTCAGTGATGAGGTTCTTCAAAGAAATTCTCAATGAGGGGAGCTCGACTTCGATTGGCAAGACGGCTTCAGCTCCATATACTAACGAGTATGGGGTGGCACCTGTTGGGGTGCGGATGGATGTGCAGTATTCCCAAAGGGCGAGATGAATGTGAAGGTGCCAATCTCGTCCAGTGCTATTGACCACCTTTTTGAGGATGTGAATGAGAGTTTTATTGGTCGCTTCCACCTAACCGTTACCCTGAGGATAGTAAGGCGTCGACCAACGATGCTGAATATGGAAAGTATCGCATAGGTGCTTCATGGCTTGGTTCTTAAATGGCTTTCCGTTATCAGAAATGATGGTGGAGGGAATACCATATCTGCAGAGAATATGGTAGAGGATGAATTTAGAAATCTGAGTACCAGTGATTTGGGAGAGCGGCATTGCTTCCACCCATTTGGTGAAGTACTTAGTTGCAGTGATGATGAATGTATGGCCGTCGGATGATGGTGGGTGAATCTTGCCAATCAAGTCAAAACCCCATTGAGAGAACGGCCACGGTGCTAGGAGAGGCTGTAGATCTTGTGCCGGGGCATGGATCAAATCCGCATGTTGTTGATAGGGAAGGCATTTCTTTACAAATTCGCAAGCATCACGTTCCATTGTAGGCTAGTAATATCCAGCCCGTAGGATTCTTTTGGCTAAAGCCATACCATTTGAGTGAGCCCCACAAATACCACCATGTACTTCCATTAGTACCGTTTGGGCTTCGGTCTCATTCAGACATCTCAGGAGGATTCCATCATACCCGCGACAATAAAGCGTATCACCAACGAGGATGTATCAGGATGAACGATGGATAAAGGATTTACGTTGGTTACGTGTAAGTTCCGGGGGTATGGTGTTATCACGGAGGTAAGTATATATGTCTTGGTACCACGGGGAGGCAGGACCTACGATATCGCACACCATGTCAGTGTCAGGGACATCATACGCAGGGATTAATAGTTGTTCGACCAGAAACTCACACTCTGTCTGATCCTTGGGCATGTTAATCAAAGAGCCAATAGTGGCCATGGCGTCTACTGCTTTATTCTGCACCCGAGGGATTTGGTCAAACTGTATGGAGGTAAAATACTTCTTGAAGTCGTCCACCATGCGTTTATAGGGTAGCAGTTTGTCATCCTTTGTGAGGAATTCATCATTAACTTGTCTGATCACCAGCAAGGAATCCCCAAAGACTTTCAAATGTGTAATGTGCCACTGTTTTGCAATTCTAAGGCCGGTGAGGAGGGCTTCATATTCCGCCATATTGTTGGTGCAGGGAAATGCTATTCTGAAGGATTTTGGGATGTAGTTACCTTGAGGGGGACTAATAGAATTCCTGCCCTAGATCCATTGTGAGTGTAGGAGCCATCAAAGTATAATGTCCAAGTTGGTGCTTCTGTTACTATGTAGATTCCTTCATCTGGGAATTCAGTGTCTATTGGGTAGGCGTCTACTAGTGGTGCTTCAGCCAATTGATTAGCAATAACCTATCCTTTAATAGCTTTGCGCTCTACATACTCGATGTCAAATTTGCTTAGCAGCATGACCCATTTGGCCATGCGACCAGTCAAGGTGGTTCTAGACAACAGATATTTCAAAGGATCAATTTTAGCAATTAATTTGACTGGGTGACTAAGCATGTAATGGTGGAGTTTCTGTGTATTGAAGACTAGCGCAAGGCACGCTTTTTCCATAGGAGAGTAATTTAACTCATAGCCGACTAGTGTTCTGCTGATGTAGTAGACTGCCCTTTCTTTGAGTGACTCATCATGCTGTGCCAATAATGCCCCCAGTGCGACCGAGGTAGCAGAGATATAAAGTAGGAGAGGTTTTCCTGGAATAGGCGGCATCAAAATTGGGGGATGAGCTAAGTATTCCTTGATTTTATCAAAACCCATTTGACACTGTGTTGTCCATCGGAATGTAGAATCTTTCTTCAAAAGATGAGTAAAAGGTTGACATTTATCTGCAAGTTGGGCCATGAACCGTCAGATAGACTGCATCTTTCCTTGGAGGCTCCTTAACTGCTTTAGATTGCGTGGAGGCGGCATGTCCAGAATAGCCTTTACTTTGGCAGGATCAACTTCAATACTTCTGTGGGAGATGATGAAACCCAACAATTTCCCCGACGTAACCCCAAAGACACACTTCTTTGGATTCAACCGCAACTTATAGTGCTCTAGTCGCTCAAATATCTTCTTCAGAATAGCCGGATGTTCTGCTCGTGTCTTGGACTTTCCTAATAGGTCATCAACATAGTCCTCCATGATGATATGGATGAGGTCATGGAAGATAACCGTCATGGCTCTCTGATATGTTGCCCCTACGTTTTTGAGACCGAAGGGCATAACATTTTAGCAGAAGGTGCCCCAAGGAGTTGTGAAGGCAGTTTTGTGCTAGTCTTCAGGTGCAATTCGGATCTGGTTGTAACCAGAGAAGCCATCCATGAGGGACAACATCTTGTGTCCTGCCGTTAAATCAACCAACATGTCAATATTAGGAAGAGGGAAATCATCTTTTGGACAGGCTTTGTTGAGATCCCTAAAATCTGTGCAGACCCGAATGTCACCATTTGGTTTAGCAACCGGCACTATGTTAGAGATCCATTCGGAGTAGTCAATAGGTCTGATAAAACCCGCATCCAGTAACTTCTCCAACTCTTTCTTTACTAACAACGCAACTTGCGGATGCATCTTACGAAGTTTTTGCTTGACGGGTTTGGCGTTTGGATGAATGTCTAAGTGGTGAACCACTAAAGCGGGGTCTAAGCCTGGCATGTCTGAATATGACCAGGCAAAATTGATGATGCCTTCTTGGAGTAGCTGCGCAAAGATCGGATATTCTTGTTCAGAGAGTGACTTGGCCACATAGGTGATCTTCGGATTTTTAGCAGTTCTCAAATTAACTTCTTGCGTCTCTTCAATCAGGATAGATGATCTGGCAGATAGCTGAGTTCCCATAAGGGGAAGATGAACATCTCCATCTTCCGGCGCCTCTTCGAGGTTTTCGCCTTTAGATGCATCCTTTATTTTTACTTTTTCTAGGTCAAGAAGTGCCTCAAGGAGGTTTTCACTAGATGACCTCTTTTTATTTTTCTGATTTTTACTTTTGCGACTAGAGTGTTCATCCTCCCCCAATCCCATAAGGTTGACGTAGGTGTCCGTAGTCATACTGATAGGTGTGGTGTTGTGTAGGTCCCAATCAATGAGTTCAGGGTGATGAAGGGATAGGCTGATGGTGCAAACTGATAGGCATTCGAACATGGAGGATAAATCAGTGTGATCGACATCATCGTACACGTGTATGATGGATTCTTCCTCGGGTATGTCTTCCAATGAGCCATCGTCCAAGGTGATACTATTGGAAGTATTAGATGATGTTGCGGGACTCTTTTGCTTTCTGTCATACCCAATGCCCACATTCTTCGGTAGCAGAGACGTATCAATGGGTTGCAATCGCCCTTGTTCCTCTTTACCTAGGCCTCTACCTTGGTAGTTATGTTTCTCCACAAAATTTGTTGGCCAAGGATATTTTTCCTGAAAATATTTCTTTAGAGGAGTTTCTGGTTCGGGCTCTTCGTGGTAGACCCACTGACTTATGTCTTCTTCTGGCGCATCTGTTTTGATACTTGGAGATACGAAGGTGGTGGTAGGAATATTTTTGCCATGGAAGGTGACGGTCTTGTCCTCCTTTGGGGTAGCATGGGGAGGTTGAGCATACTCGTGTGGCGATGGTGGCATGGTTGCTACATTAAGAGCAGTATGCATTTCATACTCGCCACACCCTTTGTCAATGATCTGAACTTTTGTGACCGAAGGATTAGTGGTGGAGGATGGAGTGGTGGTTACTGTAGATGATGGATTTGAGGATAATGACCGGGAGGCCCCCATTTCGACCCCAGGACAATAATGTAAGTGGGGGAAAGATGCTTCTAAAGCTTGACAATACTCAAATGGTTGGGGGTTGGCATAAATGGTGACCTGTTCATTAACTGGGAATTTGAGAAATTGGTGGTATGTGGATGGAACAACTTGCATAGCATGGAGCCATGGGCGGCCAAGGAGGAGATTATACGGTAAGTCTAGATCAAGGACATGGCAGGTAGTATACTGAAGCATAGGTCCCACTTGTATAGGAAGACTGATGATGCCTTCTGAATTTCTTTCTGCATTGTCATAAGCCTTGATTGTAATTATCTGGTTGCTTAGGTCCGCTTGAGAATACCCTATCTGTTTTATGAATTTCAAAGTACATAGATTAAGGGCAGAGCCATTATCTACCAAGACCCTTTTTATTTTATGACGGGCAATTATGACTTCGATATGTAGGGGGCGGTTGTGATTGATGCCAATGTTGGGCATATCATTTTGGCTGAAATGGAGGTGGTGAGACAAAGCCAAGTGTCCCACCAAAGCTTGGAATTGTGTGGGGTCGATGTCGTTTGGGACATGGGTTTCCTGCAAGGCTTTATTGAGGATCTCTTGATGTACCTGGGAAGACTTAAGCAAATCCAGAATGGATATGTGAGCGGGGGTCTTCCTTAGGTGATCAAGGATGTTATATTGAGAGTTTACAGGAGCGGGTTGGACGGGTGTGGAGGCTGCAGGGACGGTGATGCGGGCCCGTCGCATAGTCACAGCACATTGAGGGTCTTTGGCTTTAACGTGTATCATGGATACTCGGGGTTCCACCTGCTCAATGTAATGAATAACACCTTCATAATTGAAGGGTACATTCTTGTAAGTCACATTATTGGTGCTGTTGTCTTGGGGATGACTAGTGGAGGTGCTAGGACCTTGACTATGGTTGGGGAAGGCGTTTTGATAGATTTGCAGTTGAGCATTGGACGACGAAGGTTGACTGGGGTCAACCTTGATATCTCCTCGATCAATGAGATCTTGGACATAATTTTTTAAACCCTGACACTTATTCAAGGAGTGTCCCTTGATTTTATGAAAGTCACAATACTCATTCTCTTTGAACCATGCCGGCTTGGGTTTGGACTCATCGAATGGTTTGGTGACAGGATATGTGATGGGATAATTGATTTGTAACAATTTATTGAAAACAACACTCAAGGGTTCACCCAATTGGGCATATTGACGTTTGGTGTTTCCCTGATTTCTTTGGTTTGACTGTTGAGGGGGACGAGGTGCCCCCTGCGGTACTAATATGGTGTTGGGTACAGACTGTTGTTGCCCTTGGGATGCATTAGCCACTTGGACATGTTTGGTGTCTGTCACTCCATCATTCACTGCATTTTTGTTTTTGTTCCAGAATCGTGATTTATCTCCGAATGACCGTTCTTTGTCATGACTGTGTATTTTAATGTGTCCTTTGGCGATAAGGGCACGTTCAAGGATAGGTCCCTTTTCCACTATCTCAGCGAAAGTGGTGACACAGTGTAGTCTAAAATTGTGGGCCATGTCGGGATGTGAATTTTCCACAAAAAGAGTGACCATGTCTTTTTCTTTCAAAGGATTTTTCATTCGACTGGCTAATGCACGCCACCGTTGGAGGTAGCTGGTAAAGGTTTCTCCATCCCGTTGCTTCTCTTTCAAGAGATCTAAGGTGTCAGTATCCTTCCGCAAATTGAAGGAGAAGTAGGAGACAAATTGTTCTGATAACTCTGCAAAAGTTTTTATAGACCCCTTTTCAAGAGTCATAAACCAATCTAGAGCGTGGCTCGCTAGACTTCTTGGGAACAGACGTAAGAGATAGTTATCATTATACATGACTTCTTGACATTGTGCATAAAACTCTTGCAAGTGGGCCTTAGGGTCTTTGTCTCCCTTGTATTTGTCAAATTTTGGAATCTCGAAGTGTTTAGGGAATGGGATCAATGAGATGGATGGATCGAACGGATATGGGCATATATCTTCAAACTTAAATGATTGCTTTGTGCCCCCTACTTGAAGGTCCTTAAGGGCAGCTTTGATTTCCAACAAGTCCGAACTAGCTGGTGGTGGGTTGGGGGGATATGGATGATAGAAAGATGAGGGATTTTGTTGAAAGGGTGTCGGATTGTTGAAATGTGGGTTTGGATGATTGGATGATGACACGACTTGATGGTAAGGTAGGGGGTTTTGTTGATATGGGGGTTGTTGTTGTGGGACATAATATGAATTTGTTTGGTGAAGGTGTGGGGTAGGTTGTTGAGGGACTTGGACGGGACGTTGCGTGTTGGCCTGTTGGTATTGAAGATATTGTTGTGATTGTTGGGAGGTTGCATAAAACGGTTGTTGGTGAAATTGTTGTTGATTATGGTGGTAGTAGTGTTGTGGAGGTTGCTGTTGCGGCATCGAGTGTTGTATGGACTGAGGTGGGATATTATGTTGTGGTTAGACCTTTGGACGCAAAAGGGATGCAAGAAAGGGAGATATGGTTTGGGTAGGCGGTTGAGATGGGTTGCCTTGTGATTGGTAGGATGGTTGTTGTGAAGCGGTCAAAGTATTGGGTATAGGTTGTTGTGGATGAGATGGCGGGGGTTGTGTGGGCACACTTTGTAAAGGAGGTTGTTGGGTTCCGCTCGGAATGTTCAGCTGGGGGTGCCTTGAGGCGGGATAGTAGATTGGGGAACCTGTTGAGGTGGTATGTTGGTGGTCCCAGGAGGAGGGAGTGATGTAGCAAAGGAGGTACCCCCAATATTGACTGTAGGTGGGTTCAAAGGAGGGGGTGCGGTTAATGTTAATGGCGGAGGTTGCGAAATGTTTTGTGGCATACCATAAGCGAAAGGATTATTGGGATCGGGCACCTGAGATCCACCTATAGCTGAGGTCGAAGCATGTGGGGGGTAATTAACCTGATAAAAGATGACATTTCCAAATTCAGGTTGATGCCAACC
This sequence comes from Sequoia sempervirens, assembly GCA_007258455.2. NCBI lineage: Eukaryota > Viridiplantae > Streptophyta > Pinopsida > Cupressales > Cupressaceae > Sequoia > Sequoia sempervirens. The sequence continues at coordinate 9,348 of VDFB02084757.1, forward strand.
CTCAATTGGAGGAGCATTGGAAAAGTATGAACCTTCAGGTGCATTTTGGGACCCTTGGAGTACGTGAGATGGGGCACCCTTGTATTTGGACAAGTCAACATTGGAGGGAGGTTTAACACCCTTCTCAATCAAGTGGGCCAAGATTTCTTCCCCATGTTTTGCAAGCAAACGGTCGGTCATTTGCACATTGGCAGGATTGCTAAAATGTTCCTCAAGTGTGAGTTCAGGTTGATTAACCATGCTCTCTTCTCCATGTGGCGAGTTATTCTGATTCTCAGTGTTGGAGTGTGATGAAGTACCATTGTGAGGGTCCTGTAAGATGTTGGTACCCTTGTTGGGATCTGATGAGGTGTTGTTGGGATCTTGAGGATTGTTGGATTGGGCATTTTGAGCTTGAAGGTCGGCCATCTTCTTTGCTTGTGAACGGGTCTGAACGGGCATGCAAATGCTAGATGAGTGGATTAAAGACTTTGTCAAATGATTTGATTGTGATGGAGTGTGGATTGGATCTAATTGGACTTTGATCAATTGGATTGGATTTAAATTGGATTGGATTTGATTGGATTTGGATTAGATTGGATTGGATTGGGTTTGATTTGGATTTGATCGGATTTGATTTAGATTTGATCGAATTTGATTGGATTTGGATTAGATTGGATTGGATTGGATTGGACTAGGTTAGATTGGATTGGATTGGATTTGATTGGATTGGATTGGATTGGATTTGATTGGATTGGATTAGATTGGATTGGATTTTATATTTTGATCGGATTTGATTGGATTTGGATTGGATTTTAGATTTGATTGGATTTGATTGGATTTGGATTGGATTTGATTTGATTTGGATTGGATTGGATTGGATTGGATTTGATTTGGATTGGATTGGATTTGGATTGGATTGGATTTGATTGGATTTGATTAGATTGGATTGGATTGGATTTGATTGGACTAGATTAGATTGGATTGGATTGGATTTGATTGAATTGGATTGGATTGGACTAGATTAAATTGAATTGGATTTGGATTTGGTTGAATTGGATTGGATTTGATTGGATTGGATTCGACTAGATTAAATTGGATTGGATTTGGATTTGGATTGGATTGGATTTGATTGGATTAGATTGGATTGGATTGGAAGGCGTGAGAGAGAGACCCCAAACTTGATCACGTGAGATTACCTTTAGTAACCCTAGAGCTTTGATTGATTGATAGGATGATTACAGCACCGAATCCACCTTAAGCTAGGAATGGATTGATTGGGTCGAGGATGATAACTTGCAACACCGAATTCACCTCAAGATGGAGGCAAATTGATTGGGGTCGAAGTTAAAGACCAATAATCAAGTTCAAGCGCTATAGGCAATTTAGATAACCACTTTGTAATGCAAGGTTAAGGCGGTTTGGCTATGGGTGGTGTTTAAGAGGTGAGAATGGAAAAGTTGTGATGTTTGATAGGTGAGGGTATTGACTTGTGAATGGAAAATTAAAATGAAAAGGTAGATTAGAGGTGATTCATGAAAATTTGGAGTGACAGAATGGGGGTTTAAACGGATGAAATGGAGGTTTTGAGAGGCTTAAAATGATAAAATGGAGACTTAGGATAATGGGATAATGGTTGGGAATGATTAGGTGGTGATTTAGAAGCTAAATGAATCCAAATGGGGTATGTTCAGGGTGTTGACAGCAAAAATCAGGGCGTAGGCAGTGTTCTGCAGTGAATCAGGGGCGCTACCGCGTTTCTGTAGCAAATCAGGGGCGCTACCACATTTTTGCAGAAAGAAATCGGGCGCACCGCCGCTTCTCGCGAAGAAACAGGGCCGCCACCGCGGTTTCCAGCAAAATCAGTGGGCACCACCGCCTTCGGCAGAAAGAAACAAGGGCCGCCACCACCGTTTCTGCAGCTAAAACAGGGCCACCGCTTTCTCAAGCAGAGGGCGCCACCGCTCATGGGAACAAAGCCAGCTTTTGATGGCAAAGGCTATGGCAAAGACGAAAATGATGAAACAAGTCAAAGTATCGTACTCTGACGTAATTTCCACAAGGAAACACCTCAAGCAAGCAATAACTTACATGATTAATATTACGGGTATGGCAAGGCAAAGTCTTAATCTAGGATGCAATAAGGTTTAGGGAGTTCTCGACATACTCTCTGCGATGCGGAGGCACAAACTGCGGAACACCACCATTACAAGCGTATCGTGGAACTCAACGAGATACTAAAAGGCTCGGACCAACTCTTCATGTCTATCTAGGTATCACCCTAGCTTTGATGCTCCGCCAATTACGATGTGACTGGATTGGGGTATAACTTTCATTCTCTCCCCTATATACCCCACGGCATTAATCGGCTGGACCGCCCCTTGGGGTGATGAAATCCCCGCGTGTCCCACTAAAAGAAGATACTAACTGCTTCCAACCAATTCCCGTGCTCACATGAAGTGCAAGGGGAAAGTGAAACAAATCAATGCCCCCTTGGGTAACACAAAATAAGCAACCACAGCAAACAATGAGATTTAATCCCCCTAATTAGACTATGTTTGAGGGCAGCAAAGATAATTTTTGAAAGTCTGATTATGTAGATGCCCCTGCAAACAAATGTTAGTTGTCCTCTTTCTTTTTTGCCTTTGGTCAAATTTTTGCCACAATATGCTACAAAAACGTTAGTGAAAAATAGCAATATTCTTGCCAGAACAACGTTAGAGAGTTATCACGTGAATATAGCAAAAAAATAGAGCAAAAACAAAGCCAAAACGTCTATTTTACCCTCCAAACTGTGTTGTTAAGGGCGCTGCCGCAACTCTGTGAAGGGCGCTGCCGCAACTCTGTGAAGGGCGCTACCGCACTTCTGCGAGGGCGCTACCGCAACTCTGTGAAGGGCGCTACCGCAACTCTGTGAGGGCGCTACCGCACTTCTGCGAAGGGCGCTACCGCAACTCTGTGAGGGCGCTACCGCACTTCTACGAAGGGCGCTACCGCAACTCTATGAAGGGTGCTACCGCAACTCTGTGAAGGGCGCTACCGCAACTCTGTGAGCTTTTCCTGCAAAATCTTAACTCAAAGAAGCATTAAATGCAAGACCCGTGTGTGGGTCCCACCGGGCATGCCAGAAATGTGATACCTTGGAATTCTTACTGCTCTAAATGTGCAAAATAACTAAGAAACATGAATAACAAAATACCAAGGACACCTCAAGATTAGCCAAAAGAGTGGTTCAATGAAAAGGAATGCAAATAAAATGAAACACAAATATTTTTACCTCCCTTGTTGTTGATACCTCTTTGATTGGCCCTTGCTTGGATTGGTTGTGTGCTCCTTAGATGATGGATTGAATGACTAAAATGCAAGCTTCAATATGCAAAATGATGAACAAAGATGGTTGAATGATTGAAAAAGGCTTGAGGATTCAAATGGACAGCATGTAGTTATGAGAGTGCAAAGTGTTGGAAATGCCCTTGAGGAGGGGGTATTTATAGAAGAATTTGAATTCTCTAGAGAATTCATGGTCAAGATTGATTCAAGGTCAAGATGAAGGGCTATGGTGGGTTGAGAACTACAAGCCCTCACATCTTGACATGTGGAGGATGAAGTGGACAAGAGGGTATGAGGTGGAGATGAGTTGTCAAAAAGGTACATGAGGTGGAAAAGGACATGCACCTTGGGGGATGAGAGGATTTCCACAAAAAGGGATTTCTTGTCCCCAAGTGGGAGTGAAAGGGACATTTGAGGAATTTTAGAATTCTTCAAAAATATACATGGGAAAAGGAAAGGTGGTTGGGGGGATAAATATGAATTAAAAATTCACATTCCTAGGATGATCTAGAGGGTAAAAGGTGGGCTCCAAAAAGGTGGGACTTGGTCACATGTGGAGATTGTGACAAGTCCAAGGTTCTAGAAGCCTTGGGAGAATGGAATGTGAATTAAAAATTCACATTTAAAGGAGAGGAATCTAGAGCAAATAAATGTGAATTAAAAATTCACATAGGAAAGGGGGTTAACATCAAAAAGAAAAATGGAAGAATTGACCAAAAAGGTGGTGCTAAATTTAGCTAATGATTTTGGTTAAGGTTGTGCAAATATTGGATTAGGCTAATTAACAGAAGATTAGAGGCAAGTGGCAAATGTAGGAGGATGTGACAAGGAGAGAGAAAGTGAAGAATTTTAAATTGATTTTTAAATCAAAAATAGGAAGAATGACTAAATTAAATAAATTAGTGTATTTATTTAATTTAGAGAAGAATAAGGTAAAAGACAAAGTATTAATTATTAAATTGAATACTTTATCGGTATAGGACAAAGGGTGTAATATTAATTTAATAAATTAATATTAATATGATAGACGTAAATGCAACAAATTTAATCATATGGAAGTGATTAAATTTAGATGTCTACAGTGGGTAAAGCACAATATTTTGGAGCTAGAAGTAGATGGAACAAAGTTCACATATGACCTGATGGGATATCTTGAATCACACTCAGAGAAGGAAACAAAAACAACCAAGGATGATATAGTAGAGCTTCCCTCATAAGAAGAAGAGGAGAAGTCATAATTTATCATTAAGAGAAGAATAAGAAGCCAAAATAAAGGTAAGGAGAAGAGGCAACCAGTGGCCAAGGCTAGGAATCCATCGAATGAGATTACTGAGGAGGGTGCTAAAGAATCCCCACCCTCTAAGAAGAGAAAGATAATGACTAAGGGCCAGAAATTAGCAAATTCCAAAAAGACTAAAGTCACTAAGGAGGAGGCCACTCAACCTAAGGTGGTTTATGTTGAAAGTTTTGGAGAAAAGAAGCAAGTATATGTGAGGAGAAGTTCTCCTAAACCCAAGGCCACTCCAGTAGAAGATGTGAATAAAGAGGAAGAGGTGACCATTGAAGAGGCACCTATTGATGATATTATGGAAAATGTGGAGAAGATGATTCCAGGAAATGTCTCCCCTCCTACATCTCCAATACAAAATGTACAGATTAATGAAGAAATAGTTGATCAGGAGGATAATACTAAAACGGAGAATGTTCTTATTAATCTAGAGGAAGAGATACTAGATGAGGAGGTTCCCACACCAAAAGATGGGTAGCTGAATGATTTTAAGAAGCAATTGGAAGAAAAGGAAGTATAGAATAAAGAGGCAACCTCTGAGGTTATAGTGGAAATGCCATCTTAGCCTCCATAGAAGGAACACACTGATATGCCACATATTGAGGTTGAAGATGATGATAATTATGATGGTGGCAAGCTTGATGAAGATGAATATGAAGATAAGCCTAATAAGGGTGAAGAACAACAACATCAGGAAAAGGGTGATTTGAATGTGGAGGTTGTTGAGGATAGTTCCCCCCATGATCAATCAAAGAAGGACACTTCTCAGAAGGATGCAAAGACTGAGCAACACATTGCCTCTAAATGGTTAGAATAGAGATTGATGCAAAAGACAGTAATTGTGGAGGATGAAACTCTGAACTGCGATAAGTTCCTAAAAATTTGGGGACAACCCAAGGAGAGGAAGAGAGCAAGAACAATGTCCATATTTTCCAAGGATGAACTTAATAATAGATTTATTCAGGTGGCTATTCCTATAGAAAATAAGTATAAGGATGAGGTGAGGCCCTCATATTACAAAGTTCAAACAATCAATTTTGGCCCCACCACAAAGGAGCAAGAAAAAGAGGAGTTTCAAGAGTCATCTCAAGCCATTCTAAGGATATTGGACAAGGAAACTAAAGAGAAGGATAAGTTGTAGAAGAAACTAGAGGAAGTGTACAAATATGTTCAGCATCTTGTCAAGCCACTGCAAGCACAAAGTAGTGAGGGGTCTTCATTCTCTGAAGGATTGTTGTCAAAAGAGATTGTTTTAGAAATTGAAAGACTGAAGTCATCTGTAAGGGATACATAGGAATGGTTTCATAGTGTGAGTGACAGAGGTGATTCCATGATTGAGAAAGTACTTCAATTGTATGAGAAGGCATCCTTCCTTTCTGAAGGTATGACATGATTTTTGATTGATTGTAAGAATCCAAATGACATCATTGTTAAGGAATTAGAAAAGATTATTTAGGTCCCTATAGATGTATTGATTAATGGGATGGATAAAGGCTTTTAACTTTAAAAATGAACTCAATAAAAAAGAACCATAGAAGATCTCCAAGGCTCAAAATAAAGTGAAGGAAATTTCTGATAACTGCATCACTTTCCTAGAGATAGTTACTGGAAGGAAAAAAAATGGGAAGAACCTGAATGTTGGACACCTACAGAAGTGGTGGCATGAGATTTATTCACCTGGATACAATGGGCCAATAGTAAAGGACCAACTAGAGGATGATGCAATTTACATATCCAGACTGATAGATATCAGGGTCTTTACTCAGATTGGGAGAAAAACTTGACTAGGTATGAAGGGGAATTAAATTCAATGAAAGCAAGAATTAATTTAATTGCAATCCCAACTCAGACCGAACTAAACCTAGTGTTCAAAAAGGTAAAGGAAATTTCTAGAAGAAAAGAAGGAGAAAAGGACAAAGAGGACCACCAAGCTGGACAATCTTGAGATGTGTTCCCACTACATCGAGCTTGTAAGGAGATATGAATCAACGGCACCTTGAATTCTATGCCAAAAGGAATATTTATTGTAAAGTTGACTTTTGAGGCCAACCTCTAATATTTTATTATAATTTAAATTTAGGGAATTTTAAGTGGGAAACAAGGCCAACTTGTCTGACCGACCTAACTGAAAATCCTAATTTAGGCTGACCTAAGGATGTAATGTTATAAATGGAGTTTTTCTCCTCATTTGCAAGGGTTAGATAGTTAGAAAAAGTTAGAATCTTAGCTAGAGCTTTGGAGAAGTACTGTAATACTTGAGATGCTTGAATTGTTGCAAATTTTGGTGAAGCAAATACAAGTGAAGAAATTGTTCTTTGGTGTTCTTTGTATTGTTCATCTATGCATGATTCTTGTGTTTCATATTTTGATAAATTGCCTTAAGTTATTTATTGGATAATCGTAGAAATAGTTTCAGTTCAATTGTGTTTACAATATAGTATTTGAAGTGTTTGAGCAACCATTGGTCCATACTTTTAGTAGCTTACTAATTGTGAGTTGTTGTGTAAAGTTAGCCTAGGCCTATATCTTATTGTGTTGACTTCAATTGTGGGTATTTATTCATTTCAATGCCATATTTGGGTTGATGTGTGAATGTTTCACAATCTAAAATTTTGTATACCTTAGGAGATTGCACTATTTTTGTGATATTGCATATTTAATCTGGGTTTAGCAGGAATTGGTTTGAAGGGTTGGTCTATTTTGAATGTTGTGTTGTTTTTCATGATTGATCTTAGGAGTTAGTTTTAGAATCTCTGTAAAACCCTTATCTCTTTTGATATTTCTTTGTAATCTGGGTTAATTTAAGGACTAAAAGCATCATTACATTGCTATATTTGATGAACTTGAGAGCTTCCAGAATTTTTTTGTAAGACCCCTTGTGATTACCAGCATTTTAACATTTATCACTAAGTTGTTTGTGCATTGTCAATACCTAACATTAGAGACCTTGGGGTTATCTCTTGAGGATTGTTGATAGAGATTAACCTTTCAAGAGAGATAGGATATTATATTCTATCTGAGTTGTTGTTGTGCAAAAACACTATCAATAGATTGGCGCTAGAAGGAGGGTTGATTCAAAAAGCTAGAGCATTTTTTATCATCAATATCTCCATAGAGATTTAGGAGACAAACAATATCTACAGCAGAAGGATATTTTTAGGAATTAGGAGTCCCTACTGGGTTAAGGAGGACCAAAAAGGGAAAGGTGTCATCATCTTTACCCATTTGGCCATCATCTTCTTCTTCATCAATTGATTCTGAGCCTATTCCCACTGAACCCACTCCCATTAAAACTACCCTTCACCAATTCAGTAGCCTCAAACATTGGTTAATCAACCACTTCCACCTCCTCCACCAATGGATTTACTAGCGAATAACCCCTCACCCCTATTCTTTAACAATTAGAATGTCATGCTTAAAAATACAGAGCATTTTTGTACCAAGTTCCATGTTGGTGATCACAACAGAACAACTGAAGAGCACATTATGATTTTCCACACTGCCCCTAGGGATAGGGGAATTAATCATGATGATGTTTCATATAGAATTTTCCCATATTCCTTAGGTGAAGAGGCCTTTTACTAGTACAATCACTTACTCGCTAGTTCTATAACTAGTTGGGTTCAGTTGGAGAATGCCTTCTTTCTTAAGTTCAAGATTCCCATCAGTGCTAATGATTTATACCTTCATTTCACTAAGGTTAAAAGAGAAGTCAATGAGCCAATAGGTCTTTCAATAATAGGTTCCATCATGCTTACACTCGATTGCAGGCACCTTATGTTGTGGATGATGCCACAGCCAGAGAAGTTTATTACAATGCACTAGATAGCCTTACATCTACTTTCATTAAGTGGAAGCATAATCCCCCTACTACTTTGTTGGATGCATATACAGAGGCAATTAAGGAAACCATAAATTTAAGGCAACATTTGTCAAGACCTTTTCCATCATTAGGGATAGTTTCTCATCCAGGACAAGTTCAGACAATAAATCAAGCCTTAACTAATCAAACCCGAGTAATGAATCCAGTCCCACAATTGCCTATAGTTCCTCATCCAATACCCCCATTGAATCAAGCATCACCTATACCAAATTATTCACACAATGTAGGTCAGGAAGCTTTTCCTTAGCAATAGGCTAATATCCCAAGTTATTTACAGAATTCTAAAGTGCTAAATCAGTACTTAAACCAGGGTTCTCATGTAGTTTATTTGCAAAATTTTGCAAGCTTTGTGCCAGCTCCAAGTAATCCAAATAAGGAGAGACTAGATGAGCTGACAGAACAATTAAAGAATTTGTCTACAGAAGTCACCTACCTAAGGAATCAGAATAGCCAATTGTAGGTTGCTCAGAGAAGTATACAATTTGGCTATAATAGAGATAACAGAGACAATAGAGATTATGGTTATAATAGAGATAATAGGGAATCTATGCAAGGTCATGGCCAGGGCTATGATAGAGATCATTCATCAGGAAAACACTTTGATAGAATACCACCACCAAAATAGAACAGGGCCTAGAACACAAAACCTAATAATGGGGGGTCCCTACACCTTTGGATCAACCCGGTAATCTAGAGAAGTCTACCAATATAGTCCTCCTAGCAGAGGTTGCTTTAAAAGGATATTATTGACTTCACAAGACAGCCCAACATTCTGAATTTAAGTGTCCTAAATTCCAAATAGCTACATTCATATTCTAGATGGAGGTACAAGATGCTACAGGAAATTCTTCATACGGTCACAAAATAGTGCCATCAAATCCCCATGATTCACCAGTGTTGGTGTTGAACCATGCTCCTTTCCCGAGAGGTGAAGAGAATGGGCCTAAAGAAGAGTCCATGGAGAAAAGTGAAAAACCAGAACAAGTATACAATGAAGATCCAATATCAAAATTATTTAAAAATGATGGAACTATTGATAATGGCCCTTTGGATGAGGAAGAGAAAAGAATAGATGAAGTCTAGATGTTACACCAAAGAACTAGGCCATATGACTTGAGGAATAGGCAAGCCGGTGGACCATTTACCACATCCACACCTCTGAATAATTTAAGCACTCCACCTAATCCTAATGCCAGCAATAACCCTTCATATCATCATGTACCAAATAAATGTTTCTCTACAGGAGGATCTTATGATACTTTAAAAGGAGAGGCTACCAAGGATCAACAGGAAACACCATCAAGAGGTAACCTATCTGACATGAATGTGTTCCAAATGGGAGAATATGTAGTAGAGGAACTCAATAAAAAGAAGGTGAGTCTCTCAACTTTTGAGTTGCTAATGGATCCAATTATTAGGAGTGTTGTGTTAGGTTCTTTAAATGACCATGCATCCACAAAGTTTTCCCAAGATTCTACAATTATGAAAGTTGGCTTTGTTGAACCATTAGTTAAAGACGCAGCTGAAAGGACACAAAACTCTCAATCATCTCCAAATCAGAATACCCAACCTACTAAGGAGCAATCACAAATACAAAGTATAGAAGCCAAGAAAAGGATAAAAATCAAGTGGCTAATGTTGATTCTCTAGTAATTTTATTCCAAACCAAGCAAAATACTCCTCCTTTTATGATTTCTATTTGTATATTTGGAAAAAATCTACATAATTGTTTATTGGATTCCAGAGCCTCAATTAATGTAATGTCATTCTCAATCTATAAAGATCTAGACATTACTCTAGCTCCCTCCTAGCGTAAAGTGACTCAGTTGCATAAAATTGAGGTGAGTGTAGTGGGAGAATTAAACATGATCCCAATGCAGGTATCATCAGACCCTCGTGTGCAACAAGTTATTAATATCCAAGTGGCTAACATACTTGATGCTTACGAAATGATCCTTGGAAGGGATTTCATGAGATTCCTCAATGGATATACTTCAACGGATCACTCTCATATGTGGCTATCATGGAAGAGAGTCCCAAATCAGATCAGGATTGAGAGAGAACCCAGATTAAGGTATTTAATTACTGAATATCAAAATACCTCTAATGAAGTGTTGATTTCTGAAGCAAGTTTAGGAAACTATTTCCTAGCATCTGTTGTTGAGGAATCAAAAGTAGAGGAGGTACTGATGATGAAGGATGTACCCAAGAATTTAACTCAATCTTCTAGCAACACTGAGGCACTCATAGTAACTGATGAATATCCAAAATTAGGTGATGGTAATCTTGGATTATTTGACAATTTTCAAGAATTTATCAAGAAGTGTGTTCAAGATTAGATA